>JAWPHD010010109.1:0-97115 GCA_037043455.1 Cyrtodaria siliqua | reverse complement strand
ACCTATTTATGTGTCGACGTGCCGTAAAACACCATTCATTCATTAATGGGTGTAAATACCGTTTTCATTTGTGCCCAATGCAGGCTTTCCAAATTAAATTGTCAGTAAAAAAGCACCCTCTTTTATTGAGTTTTTTTCCTAGACATTTATAAGGTCAAATTTCAACTCTGGGGCTTTTACATCTGGGCTGATAAACTGATTGAAGAAAAGTCAAATAATTGTCATAGCGATATGCTTAAACAAAGTATTGGAATTATGAGAGAGTATAAGGTAGTATTCCTCAGAATAAAACTGGCTTAAAAACTGATGGAAAAATATTCGATTTGTTAATTCTAATATTGTGATAGCTGGTTAAAACTTAAGCATATTGGAATTTTGGAAGAGAATGAGATTGTGTGTAAATAAAATTAGATCTTTATAAATATTATAATTGAAATATAAAAAAGGAGGGAGTCATTCCCAGTTGAAATTTTAGGATTTCTGATAAAACGACTTTTTAGACTGGTTGTCTAACCTGAAAGAAATAAGCTACTGTTACAATCGGGAATTTAGAAAATTCACAGAAATTAAAAGCAATAATTTGCTTGAAACTACCATGTCAAGGACACATAAATGCAAAATATTTGTTGAAATACTATAAATCAAATATTCAGCAGGTGGCTTTGATTTAAGAAAGGAGTGGTTTGTTTTTTTCACTTTTGTTGCTCCTACCTCCGACAGGAATCCTGATAACTGAGCCGACGGATTAAAATAATCTGCTGTAATACTTGTAACAGTCAACACCGTTGATAAGGAGTAAAATGTTTACAGGAGGAAGTGTTTGTATTGTGATTCAGGCGCTGTAACATTCAACACCGTTGATAAGGAGTAAAATGTTTACAGGAGGAAGTGTTTGTATTGTGATTCAGGCGCTGTAACATTCAACACCGTTGATAAGGAGTAAAATGTTTACAGGAGGAAGTGTTTGTATTGTGATTCAGGCGCTGTAACATTCAACACCGTTGATAAGGAGTAAAATGTTTACAGGAGGAAGTGTTTGTATTGTGATTCAGGCGCTGTAACATTCAACACCGTTGATAAGGAGTAAAATGTTTACAGGAGGAGGTGTTTGTATTGTGATTCAGGCGCTGTAACATTCAACACCGTTGATAAGGAGTAAAATGTTTACAGGAGGAATTGTTTGTATTGTGATTCAGGAGGATATGCTGTAAACACAACAAACGCTAATTCTCAAAGCAGTCAAATGTGTTTTGTGCATTTAAAAATGGTAAATGCGATGTTAACAGAGAAATAGTTGAAGTGCTTTTGTGCATTAGGATTTAAACAAAAGGTTTCGTAATTTTAATGGATATTCTACCTTAGTTTTGTAATGGGGATCGACTTTGTGGTTAATTATTTTATCTCATAAAATTGCTTTTGGAGAGTAATAAAGCCATATGACATCATTATATACTAGAGGCATATAATAATGTAAATCATTATATACTAGAGGCATATTATAATGTAAATCATTCTATACTAGAGGCATATTATAATGTAAATCATTCTATACTAGAGGCATATTATAATGTAAATCATTCTATACTAGAGGCATATAATAATGTAAATCATTATATACTAGAGGCATATTATAATGTAAATCATTATATACTAGAGGCATATAATAATGTAAATCATTATATACTAGAGGCATATTATAATGTAAATCATTCTATACTAGAGGCATATTATAATGTAAATCATTATATACTAGAGGCATATTATAATGTAAATCATTCTATACTAGAGGCATATTATAATGTAAATCATTATATACTAGAGGCATATTATAATGTAAATCATTATATACTAGAGGCATATTATAATGTAAATCATAATAATGTAAATCATTTTATACTAGAGGTGTATAATAATGTAAATCATTCTATACTAGAGGCATATTATAATGTAAATCATTCTATACTAGAGATATATAATAATGTAAATCATTTTATACTAGAGGCATATAATAATGTAAATCATTATATACTAGAGGTGTATAATAATGTAAATCATTATATACTAGAGGCATATTATAATGTAAATCATTATATACTAGAGGCATATTATAATGTAAATCATTATATACTAGAGGTGTATAATAATGTAAATCATTCTATACTAGAGGCGTATAATAATGTAAATCATTATATACTAGAGGTGTATAATAATGTAAATCATTCTATACTAGAGGCATATTATAATGTAAATCATTATATACTAGAGGTGTATAATAATGTAAATCATTCTATACTAGAGGCGTATAATAATGTAAATCATTATATACTAGAGGTGTATAATAATGTAAATCATTCTATACTAGAGGCATAGTATAATGTAAATCATTATATACTAGAGGCATATAATAATGTAAATCATTATATACTAGAGGTGTATAATAATGTAAATCATTCTATACTAGAGGCATAGTATAATGTAAATCATTATATACTAGAGGCATATAATAATGTAAATCATTATATACTAGAGGTGTATAATAATGTAAATCATTCTATACTAGAGGCATAGTATAATGTAAATCATTATATACTAGAGGCATATAATAATGTAAATCATTATATACTTGAAGCATATTATAATGTAAATCATTATATATGTTTTTGAAAAGGAAGGCATTTATTTGAGACCAAAAATACATAATTTAACTTTTAAATCAGACATTCTTTGATGATTTTCTTTACCAAGATAACCAATGTCCACATGTCAATCAATCAATTAATGCATCAGATTTTAAGTTTCTAGTGATTTTGTGTGTTTTTATTTTACTAGATGATTGTATAGCACCTAAGGATAAAAACTGAGTAATACAAATGTTATCACCTAGTGAAAATAAGGTAAAACCTCAACATTTTGGCAAAAGAAGTGTATATAATGTTTTGTGCGTTAAGATAGAAAACAAATAAATAATGATTTTGACTGAGATAATAATTATTATGTTTTGTGCGTTAAACCCCAGCGTTAGGTAGGTAGGTCCTACCCACCATTATGTATACACTGTAGCCAGTTAGTATTTCGTCTGGTTTCAGCATTCTGACCAATCGCTGATCTTATTTTTACAGGTACAGCTATTAATAGATACACCAACATTCAAAATTTGACAGTTAAGAATAAAAGTTTTGTTCAAGAAAGTATGGAAAATAAATACATTATGTAATTATTTTGATATATCTATATAGAGTAATGTTTAATGTATTTACCTGCCAAATTGTATGGTTAAAAAATGCTTTATTATTTAAAAATTTGTGATTAAACCTCTCTGAGCAGCATAATGTATAAAATGATCGGAAAAGTTTCTCTGGGGCCATTTTGTTTTTTTATACTCAACCCTGGCCTTAAGATAGAAAACAAATAAATAATTAGTTTGATTGAGAAATAAGGAGTGTATATAATGTTTTGTACGTTAAGATAAAAACAAATATTACACCTCATTTGCATATTCCACTCTTTGTTTAATGTGATGTCATCCGGTCCATAAAGTTGCATATTGACCGGGTGCCCGGTATGATAACTATATTAACGGACATGTGAAAAAAACGACGTCAAAATAAATCATAAAACGTATTGATTTAATTTGTTGGTCAGATTCGGTATAATATAACAAATAATGTATGGTGCTTCGGATCATATGAAGTTAATGGACTGGTCAGTCAGACCTAGAACGTTATATGGACCTCAGCTTCTCTTCGGTCCATATAACATTCTAGGTCTGACTGCCCAGTCCATAAACTTGCATATGGACCTCAGCACCATACATTATCTGTTAAATAATGATTTTGACTGAGAAATAGGAAGTGTATATAATGTTTTGTGCATTAAAATGGAAGCAGTTTTGGCAGAGAAATAGGACTGTGTATAATTTATGTAGTGTTTTGATTGGTTGGTTGGTTGAACAGTGTTCTACATCATTTTCAGCTCATATTTTAGGCTATATAGTATGGTAGTAGGGCAGTATTATCCGAGAAATGTCATACAAATCTTACAATCAGCCTTGTTTTTTTCCCAACGAATCTTACAATCAGCCTTGTTTTTTTCCTGATGAATCTTACAATCAGCCTTGTTTTTTTCCCAACGAATCTTACAATCAACCTTGTTTTTTTCCCAACGAATCTTACAATCAACCTTGTTTTTTTCTGGAACTTGACCTGTCTGAATGCTGTCATGTTCAATACACACTTTTTTGTTATAATGAATAAAATATCTAAATCCAGGAATTATACACGGGACGTAGTATGAAGGACAGAATAAATAGTATACCATAATGGTTTTGACATGTATATAGAAAACACATATAGATGCTGATTAACGTTCTTAACCAATTGTAAGGAGCTCCACCAACTTGAGATAATGAGAAAACCTAACTGTATGACTGAACACAGACATATTAATGAAATAATATTTGTTATTAGGTCTGTGGTCTGCATAGATTTCTCCAATGCAAGTTTTTAGCAATGTCCATATTAAAGACTTTTGTTATTCTAAAAACCACAAAACTAGCTTGCAGTCGGTAATTATAGTATAGTGTCACTGCCACAATCCTCAGGAGAGGAGGATGAAGTTTTCAAAGATAGATAGATCAAGGTTTGGAGTATGACAATAGATTAGTGTAGATGAGAAATAAACTGGGAGACATTTTTTGTCTGATGCACATTACCCAGAAAACCATCATGCAAGTCCTGTGGAATCACAAAAATGTGTTAAGAGGAATACGTTTTGTTATATAGCATTGTAACTTACATGCAGAGTGGATATAGCTGTGAATATTGCCTAATTTGCACGACGTTATGAGTTTGAAGAAGGTTTAGAATCAAATAATTGAACGCTTTCATGAGATAATTTCTTTGGATTTTGATTACAAAAAATCAGAAATGGATATTCCTTAATTGGTAGAATTGCCACGGATATTTAGTGGAGATATTCCTTAATTGGTGGGATTGCCACGGATATTTAGTGGAGATATTCCTTAATTGGTAGAATTACCACGGATATTTAGTGGAGATATTCCTAAATTGGTAGGAATGCCACGGACATTTAGTGGAGACATTCTTTAATTGGTCGGATTGCTAAGGATATTTAGTGGAGTCATTCCTTAATTGGTAGGATTGCCACGGATATTTAGTGGGAGATATTCCTTAATTGGTAGAATTGCCATGGATATTTAGTGGAGCTATTCCTTAATTGGTAGGATTGCCATGGATATTTAGTGGAGTTCCTTAATTGGTAGAATTGCCATGGATATTTAGTGGAGATATTCCTTAATTGGTAGAATTACCACGGATATTTAGTGGAGATATTCCTAAATTGGTTGGATTGCCACGGACATTTAGTGGAGACATTCTTTAATTCGTCGGATTGCCAAGGATATTTAGTGGAGTCATTCCTTAATCGGTAGGATTGCCATGTATATTTAGTGGGAGATATTCCTTAATTGGTAGAATTGCCATGGATATTTAGTGGAGCTATTCCTTAATTGGTAGGATTGCCACGGATATTTAGTGGAGATATTCCGTAATTGGTAGAATTGACATGGATATTTAGTGGAGCTATTCCTTAATTGGTAGGATTGCCACAGATATTTAGTGGAGATATTCCTTAATTGGTAGAATTGACATGGATATTTAGTGGAGATATTCCTTAATTGGTAGGATTGCCACGGATATTTAGTGGAGATATTCCTTAATTGGTAGAATTACCATGGATATTTAGTGGAGATATTTCTAAATTGGTAGGATTGCCACGGACATTTAGTGGAGACATTTTTTAATTGGTTGGATTGCCACGGATATTTTGTGGAGACATTCCTTAATTGGTAGGATTGCCAAGGATATTTAGTGGAGTAATTCCTTAATTGTGAAGTGGAAAAACTAGATGAAATAAATATTTGAAAGATTAGTGATAGTAATAAACCATTATATGTAATAAAGTGTTTATAAACTTCCAGCATAATAAATCAATGAATACTTTATGGTGTCTTACAACTCTTTAAGAGGTATATATAATTAGGTAATATCGCGTTTAAATAGGGGAAATGGCCAGGAGCAAAACATGAGAAAAATGGAGATAAACACACTGGAAATGAATATCATATGTTCTAGTTTCCATTCTTCTCAAAACCATGGTATTCACAGATTCTCAGGTAGGGAATGACAGCTGGGTTTGTTTGTCCGTGCCAACCGGGGCCCAAGCTCCACATTTAGGGAATGACAGTTGGCTGGGTTTGTTTGGGCTGTTCCAACTGTGGCCCAAGCTCCATATTCTCTACAAACTGTATTCGATTAGTTTGAACTTATTTATTTTGCATCGCTTGTAACGAAAGCTCTCTGAACTTATTTTAATCAGTCTCAATGTCTTCCTGGGTAGAACCAGTACTGAGCAAGTGAAAATAAAGTGTCTTGCTCAGGGACACAACACATACACACCTACCAAACGCTCCCATGGTACTGATGTCTGCACCGTTAGAGGAGTATCCAGTGTCTCATGGTACTGACGTCTGCACCGTTAGAGGAGTATCCAGTGTCTCATGGTACTGACGTCTGCACTGTTAGAGGAGTATCCAGTGTCTCATGGTACTGACGTCTGCACCGTTAGAGGAGTATCCAGTGTCTCATGGTACTGACGTCTGCACCATTAGAGGAGTATCCAGTGTCTCATGCTACTGACGTCTGCACCGTTAGAGGAGTATCCATTGTCTCATGGTACTGATGTCTGCACCGTTAGAGGAGTATCCAGTGTCTCATGGTACTGACGTCTGCACCGTTAGAGGAGTATCCAGTGTCTCATGGTACTGACGTCTGCACCGTTAGAGGAGTATCCGGTGCTGTCGTTGAGCTCCCCTTTTTGATGTAAACAAGGTATGTTGTCATGTTTATTTGCGTATAATTTCTTTTCAAAGCATTTTATAAAAAATCGAAGACAGTCGTTCAGCCCTTCTGTGAAAGGTCTTCATCCACACCAAATACTAGTATCCTAACTGAAAGTGCAGTACTTTTTTAGATTTTACGTTTCGCGTTGACGGACCACGAAGTAAAGGTGCATGCACAAGTAAATAAAGGTGGTATTATGCTTCTTGTCACATCTGTTTGCCATTAAAACATAAAATTGTCATGAATCAAAGGAACTTACACAAGTATGTGGGCTTAGGCAGTCAAATTAACACAAATGTTGTCTAAAATGCATCGGTGCTGCATTAGAGCGAAAGGTGCTGCATTAGAGCTATGGAATTATGAAAGATTTTTCTTTCTCTTTTCTAGACACTATTACAGACGAAATTCTCTCCTGAGGTAGTTATGTCTACTCTCTCGAGAGATTCGTACTGCAAATCTTGTATAGGAATCATTTTCAATATTTGCAGAAATCTTCGAATTTTATCTAGATTATGTTTCGTAAAAAACAAATAAAAAAACGAATAGCCTAGCTATTGTCAACATCCTAACGCAGCCATCATTGTCCTCTTCTTCTGGTTAACATAAATTATATGAATGTTGAATGTTGTTTTAACGGCTCATCAACACAGTATAGGTTATTTAGAGCCGCCCCAGAGAGAGGGGAAGGATACATAGGAATCCGGGAACCTGCCCTACTCTTATTATCGAATAGATTCCTATGGTTCTTTAACGTGCTCGGAGGATAGACCGATAAACGGGACCGCCCGGTTTACGGTTAACATATATATATTAGCTGAAATATCTTTTTTAAATTGTAAGAGAAGCAATTTATGTGTGTTAATGTACGCACTGGCATTTCAGTATTCAGTAGATGACAGTTAGGCAGTGTGAAGGCATGCAGCTGCATATGAGAACAAGAAAACAGTGATACGTATCACAAGCTGGTCAGAACAGTTACATAATAAAACAGTAAGGGCAATGAATATGATAAAAAAAAAAAAAGGTGTAGATGTTATAAAAATTTTTTATTTGTTATTGTCACAATCAAAGTGCATTGATCATAAAAGATTTGAGCAATAGATAAACTAATAAACTAGTCATCATGAGACAAAATGAACATGTTTTTAATTTTGACATCTGCAGTGTATATGATGGACATTTGAAATTATATTGTAATGGATCACTAAATAGAATGTTGTTTCATGATTAGAATGTGAGGAATTGGGAAAGGATCATAGTTATAAACAAAAATACAACAATATCAGTTGGAGCGTCTGTGAAGGTAATCTCAGTTTTTATCAATGTAAATTTAAATTAGAAGAAAGGGTTTAATGTTAGATGCTTTTTACTATTGGAATCAGATTAATAGTTCATGAGAATACTAGTAATTAACAGTGGAGCAGACCTAGTCAACTCTTTAGAAGATGCTTCAGTTAAACAACTCTCTTCTTAATAATAATTGAAGAGGTGTTGCTTGTTTTAAAATTAGACAGCACCAAAAAGAAAAACATATATAGCTTTACACATAAACATATTCAAACACAATTTCCATTATATTATTCTTATAATTAATCAAGATTACCATTTGTCCCTTTAATAAAGTTTAACATCAGTCAATAATCAGTGACAATAACAATTTCGAACCAGCTGTATTGGATGCTGGGAAAGATTTATAGACTGTATCCCTGAAATTGGTAGCAGAAGACCCATAAAATGCCTGTATACCAATTTGACTGTGTCCCGGTATTCTTACTAGAATGCAGTTGTTTCATGAATATTAAAATGATGTTGGTACAGTCCAACACCCATAGCAGCTTTCTGAGTCCGGGATAAATATAGCCAGAGACTTGACGCTCCGGCAATAAAATAAACATAGTTATTCAATTCTTTGTTGTGTTTCCAAATATAAACCATTTATATCTCAGAACTTATTTGCTTCAGACAGCAATTTATATTATTATGTGTGTTAAGGCACCACTGGCATTTCAGTATTCAATAGATGACAACATATGAGTATAAAATATACATAGTTATTTAATTCCCCCGCCCCACCCCACCCCACCCCCTCACACACTCACATACGCACCAAGTTTTTGGCCGCTGTTACTAAAAATAGCCAACACCTTAAAAAATCTTCTTCTCAAGAACCGCATGACAGATTTCGATGACTCTTTCTATATAAACTTATACGAACGAATACCATGGTATTTTACCAAGTTTGTTCAAATGGCGACCATGAGGTCAACTTTGGGGTGACACATGTTTTACATAGACATCTTCTGTAAAATCACAAATCATAGAGCTCTCAATATTACATGTAGCATAAGCTTATGGTCCTTTGTTAAAATGGTGACCCTGGGGTAACATCTGGCCCGCCCTGGCGTCATAGATTTACAGAAAAGCTATAAATCTTCTTCTGAAACTGCATGATGTAGAGGTCTAATATGTTACAGGTACCATAAGCTCATGTTCCTCTAATCTACCTTTCAACTAGCGACTTTGCGGTCAATTTTTTTCCTACCCCAGGGTTACATGTTTTACACAGACTGCGCTGCAAAGGTTGAGTAGTGGGAACGGTGCACAACTACTTAGTTTCACCTAATGGCCTCAATGTTCCGAACAGTTTACTGAATGCATCATGGGATTCGCTTTTAAAACTTACTTAATTTGAGTTACTCTAAAGTATGTTCCTCCCATATTCATCAATCATCTGAGATAATGGTTAATATTCCGACTCACGACTCACGACAGAGTAGACATAACTACCTGAGGAGGGACGTATCTATGACAGAGTAGACATAACTACCTGAGGAGGGACGTATCTATGACAGAGTAGACATAACTACCTGAGGAGGGACGTATCTATGACAGAGTAGACATAACTACCTGAGGAGGGACGTATCTATGACAGAGTAGACATAACTACCTGAGGAGGGACGTATCTATGACAGAGTAGACATAACTACCTGAGGAGGGACGTATCTATGACAGAGTAGACATAACTACCTGAGGAGGGACGTATCTATGACAGAGTAGACATAACTACCTGAGGAGGGACGTATCTATGACAGAGTAGACATAACTACCTGAGGAGGGACGTATCTATGACAGAGTAGACATAACTACCTGAGGAGGGACGTATCTATGACAGAGTAGACATAACTACCTGAGGAGGGACGTATCTATGACAGAGTAGACATAACTACCTGAGGAGGGACGTATCTATGACAGAGTAGACATAACTACCTGAGGAGGGACGTATCTATGACAGAGTAGACATAACTACCTGAGGAGGGACGTATCTATGACAGAGTAGACATAACTACCTGAGGAGGGACGTATCTATGACAGAGTAGACATAACTACCTGAGGAGGGACGTATCTATGACAGAGTAGACATAACTACCTGAGGAGGGACGTATCTATGACAGAGTAGACATAACTACCTGAGGAGGGACGTATCTATGACAGAGTAGACATAACTACCTGAGGAGGGACGTATCTATGACAGAGTAGACATAACTACCTGAGGAGGGACGTATCTATGACAGAGTAGACATAACTACCTGAGGAGGGACGTATCTATGACAGAGTAGACATAACTACCTGAGGAGGGACGTATCTATGACAGAGTAGACATAACTACCTGAGGAGGGACGTATCTATGACAGAGTAGACATAACTACCTGAGGAGGGACGTATCTATGACAGAGTAGACATAACTACCTGAGGAGGGACGTATCTATCGTCCGTAGTAGTGTCTGAAAATGAAAAATTTGTCTTAATTCCATAGCTCCAATGCAGCACCGGTCACTCTAATGCAGCACCGGTCACCTAATGCAGCACCGGTCACTCTAATGCAGCACCGGTCACTCTAATGCAGCACTGGTCACTCTAATGCAGCACTGGTCACTCTAATGCAGCACTGGTCACTCTAATGCAGCACTGGTCACTCTAATGCAGCACTGGTCACTCTAATGCAGCACTGGTCACTCTAATGCAGCACTGGTCACTCTAATGCAGCACTGGTCACTCTAATGCAGCACTGGTCACTCTAATGCAGCACCGGTCACTGTAATGCAGCACCAGCCACTGTAATGCAGCACCGGCCACTCTAATGCAGCACTGGTCACTTTAATGCAGCACCGGTCACTCTAATGCAGCACTGGTCACTCTAATGAAGCACTGGTCACTCTAATGCAGCAC
This sequence comes from Cyrtodaria siliqua, assembly GCA_037043455.1. Classification (NCBI taxonomy): domain Eukaryota; kingdom Metazoa; phylum Mollusca; class Bivalvia; order Adapedonta; family Hiatellidae; genus Cyrtodaria; species Cyrtodaria siliqua. The sequence goes on along the minus strand of JAWPHD010010109.1, from coordinate 85,968 downwards.
CTGATGCATTTTTGAGAACATTTGTGTTAATTCGACTGTCTAAGCCCACACATTGTGTAAGTTTCTTTGATTCATGACAATTCTATGTTTTTATGGCAACAGATGTGACAAGAAGCATTTTATCAATGAAAAATACCACTTTTATTTATGTGTGCTTGCTCTTTTACTTCATGGCCAGTCAACGCGAAACGTAAAATCTAAAATACTACTGCACTTTCAGTTACTGATATTTGGTGTGGATTAAGAACTTTCACAGAAGGGTTGAGCGACTGTCTTTGATTTTTGATTAACGCTTTGAAAAGAAATTATACGCAAATAAACGTGACAACATACCTTGTTTACATCAAAATGGGGAGCTCAACGACAGCACCGGATACTCCTCTAATGGTGCAGACGTCAGCACCATGAGAGCGTTTGGTAGGCGTGGCGGGGATCGTATTTGATTCAAATCACTGAGACCTTAAAAATTATGTTTAAAATATTTTGTATTTCTCCCAAGAATTGCTTTATATAAAAAGGTTGGATATGTAAACAATTGTTATGTGTTTTTTTCAAGCTGTCAGGCATCGATTTATACTCCCCCCACCCCCATACCAACACCCACACCCACACCCTCTCCCACACCTCCCAAAAAATAACACAACCAGAATTTGACAATTTGACAATAATCATCCATTTTGGAAGGTTCATGATCATTCATTAGAAGAACAGAAAAAAATCATAAAACATAGCATAATATAGCATAATATAGCATAATATAGCATAATATAGCATAACATAGCATAACATAGCATACGTAGCATAATATAGCATAATATAGCTTAATATAGCTTAATATAGCATAACATAGCATAATATAGCATAATATAGCATAACATAGCATAACATAGCATACGTAGCATAATATAGCATAATATAGCATAATATAGCTTAATATAGCATAACATAGCATAATATAGCTTAATATAGCATAACATAGCATAATATAGCATAACATAGCATAATATAGCATAACATACATGTAGCATAATATAGCATAACATATCATAATATAGCATAACATAGCATAATATAGCATAACATACATGTAGCATAATATTTCATAACTAAGCATAACATAGCATAATATAGCATAACAAAGCATAACATAGCATAACATAGCATAACATAGCATAATATAGCATAACATAGCATAATATAGCATAACATAGCATAATATAGCATAATATAGCATAGCATAATATAGCATAATATAGCATAACATAGCATAACTAAGCATAACATAGCATAATATAACATAGCATAACATAGCATAACATAGCATAACATATCATAATATAGCATAATATAGCATAATATAGCATAATATAGTATAACATAGCATAACATAGCATAATATAGCATAACTAAGCATAACATAGCATAACATTGCATAATATAGCATAACATAGCATAACATAGCATAACATAGCATAACATAGCATAATATATAGAGGATCTTACATGAGTACTCATTCATTATTGAATTTATTAAATGAGTTGGCAAAATGATATAATGCGAGGCTTGTTTAATAAATTCATAATGAATGAGAACGAATGTTAGATTCTATTTATTACATAACTTATTATTATTTATTGGGATTATTGACAGGGGACATGGGCTGACATTCCCTGCCTGCAAATTATATTCACCCAAGCCGTTAGGGTATATCGAATTTGTCATACTTCAAAGTTGTAACCATTTATTTAAGAAAAAAAACAGCCAAAAACACATTTCATTTTTATTGCGCCAATTTCCCCATAACGTGCCTCTTAACAAGACGTTGTTTTCGTGACGTCATCGCTCTAACGTCGTTAAATTTAGCGGATTTTTAAATAAAATAAACGTATTTTATCACTATGTTAATTTAATATTATCTGTAAAATTGCCAAAAAAAATACACTTACGATTATTTTAGACTTTTTCACGCAGTGGAAAGCGCAGAAAAGCGATAGGAAGGAAACAATCGGCGGTTTCCAAAACGAATCGGCAACGTTAGCGTCACCATTTTGTTTTTGTGTATTCGAGTAATGGGGTACCTATGGGGAATTCGTCCTATGTTCACGTCGCGACGGGTGATCATGACTGATCAGCAGCTGGACATTGTAAACCCTGATCTGGGTTTACAATGGACGCAAAGGGTATTATGGTCATGCTTAGCGAGTTAAGGGTTAATATTAATTCATGTGATGCTTTAAAGGGACTGGAGGGGATCTGGAAGAGAGACTGGTGTAGAAGTACACAACTCTCATACTATGCTTGTTTCATATGAAATGTGAATACATACACAGGAATAAAATTAAGGCTCATGTTACCTTTGGAAACGTCTTCATGGCCGAATGGTTAACAACATTGCATTGTAAACCTTCGCCTCTCACCGCTTAGGGTTCGAATCTCACTGGGAGCTTGACTTGTAAATGAGGAAGTGTCGATTCTTACGGATGGCGGGAGGTGTACAGTACTGGTTCTACCCAGGAAAAGTGGGTGGTCTGCCTCTACCACAAAATAATCTACCTTCATATATAACCTTACAGGTGTTGAAAACAACGTAAAACACCAAACAAACAAACCTTAGGTTTAATTATTGTTTATGAAAATGTTTTGTCTGGAAATCTTGACCACTCCATGTGTTTGTATTGCTAATCATAAATATTACTTTATAAGGGGGTTATATTACTAAAAGTTGTACATATAATTCAAATAAAGTGTCGGCTGATCACCAAACTAGAATTTAAAAGACCCTTAAAGCATCATACAAATTAACATTAATGATTATACATACAAACTAGCAGAGTCGTCTAGTTTTTTAGACTAAATTATTTCATTAAAAATAATTAAACTGAAGGTAACATTAATTAAATACATCTGCACATATCAAACTGAAATACATTATGATGATTTTCTTAATTATTTGGATTGACACCAATTAGTCTTCCAGATTGCCTCCTGTCCTTTTAAAGAACAGAAAAGAGATTATTGTGTAGTTTTTTATTGGGAGTCATTTGCTGGTTTTGTGGTAGAAAGGATATAAGGAACTTTGCTGGTTTTGTGGTAACATGGATATAAGGAACTTTGCTGGTTTTGTGGAAAAAAGGATATACGGAACTTTGCTGGTTTTGTGGTAGAAGGATATAATGAACTTTGCTGGTTTTGTGGTAAAAAGGATATAAGGAACTTTGCTGGTTTTTGTGGTTGAAAGGATATAAGGAACTTTGCTGGTTTTTGTGGTAGAAAGGATATAAGGAACGTTGCTGGTTTTGTGGTAAAAAAGATATAAGGGACTTTGCTGGTTTTGTGGTAGAAGGATATCAGGAACTTTGCTGTTTTTGTAGTAGAAGGGATATAAGGAACTTTGCTGTTTTTGTAGTAGAAGGGATATAAGGAACTTTGCTGTTTTTGTAGTAGAAGGGATATAAGGAACTTTGCTGGGTTTGAACTTTGCTGGTTTTGTTACTAATAAAGGATATAAAGAACATTGCTGGTTTTGTTACTAAGAAAGGATATAAAGAACATTGCTGGTTTTGTTACTAATAAAGGATATAAAGAACCTTGATGGTTTTGTTACTAAGAAAGGATATAAAGAACATTGCTGGTTTTGTTACTAATAAAGGATATAAAGAACCTTGATGGTTTTGTTACTAAGAAAGGATATAAAGAACATTGCTGGTTTTGTTACTAATAAAGGATATAAAGAACCTTGATGGTTTTGTTACTAAGAAAGGATATAAAGAACATTGCTGGTTTTGTTACTAATAAAGGATATAAAGAACCTTGATGGTTTTGTTACTAAGAAAGGATATAAAGAACATTGCTGGTTTTGTTACTAATAAAGGATATAAAGAACCTTGATGGTTTTGTAACTAATAAAGGATATAAGGAACTTTGCTGGTTTTGTTACTAAGAAAGGATATAAAGAACCTTGATGGTTTTGTTACTAAGAAAGGACATAAAGAACTTTGCTGGTTTTGTTACTAAGAAAGGATATAAAGAACCTTGATGGTTTTGTTACTAAGAAAGGATATAAAGAACCTTGATGGTTTTGTTACTAAGAAAGGATATAAAGAACTTTGCTGGTTTTGTTACTAAGAAAAGATATAAGGAACCTTGCTGGTTTTGTTATTAAGAAAGGATATAAGGAACTTTGCTGATTTTGTTGCTAAGAAAGGATATAAGGAACTTTGCTTGTTTTGTGTTAGAAAGGATATAAGGAACTTTGCTGGTTTTGTTGCTAAGAAAGGATATAAGGAACTTTGCTGGTTTTCCCTACTGAAAATATAATTGGGATCCCATCAGGATCCCACTTGTCCCAGTGGGATTTTTGGGTGGGATTCCCAAGTGGGATTATCTGTGGGATCCCACACAATCCCATCGGGTATCCCAGTGGGATTTTTATTTTCAATACTGGTTTTTATTTTCAGTACGGATTTTTATTTTCAGAACAATAAAAAGTCTACCTTTTAATAACATGTGAAGACAGAGGTTAACTAGATGGGTGTGCCGTGGATATAAGGAATTTTGCTGGTTTGTTGATACAATGTCATAAGGAATTTTGGTAGATTTATGACATAAAGGGCAAAAAGAATTTTGCTAGATAGATTTGTGAAAGAAAGGACATAATTAAGAAATTTTGTTCACTGATAGAAAGAACATCGTTGCAGAAAGAGCATACGGAATTAATTTTTCTGGTGATGAACAAACAATTTTCTTTGAGAAAGACTGGGAATAAAAGAAATTCTGCTAGTTGTGTGCTTGAAGATAATAAAGAAGGGCTAGTAGACTTGTGATAGAATTTTTTAGAAAATAAGAAAGTTTTATAAAATTGTGATAGAAAGAACATAGCAAACATTTTCTACATTTGTGATGGAATATTTTAGGAAGTAAGAAATTGTGCTAGATTTGTGATAGCAATTTTAAGAAGGCGTTGAATTCCGCTGGTTTTGTGAATGGATATAAGAAATTGAGCTACTTATTTTGACATTTTTTAAGACATTAGGAATTATGTGAAATATTTGTGGAGAGTATGAACAGTGGAAATATAAACAGTCGTGTTCCACGTGTGCATCCTTACCGATTTAGACTTACTCAGAACATGAGAAAGTTGGATATTTGTTCTTGTATGCAGCCCTCAACATCATCATTCAAGGACACAAAGGTTTGTAATAGTTCTTTTTGTACTTAAGTGGCAGGAAATATTTGTTATTATGGCTTAAAAAGCCACATTTATACTCTGTCCTTCTGTCTGTCATCTATCCATCCAGTCACATTTTACAGATGCATAATTATTTTGAGACATTTGTCCTTTTTGTAGTTTATTTGAAGGTTGTTTTTGAGATTTGTAAAAAAAAAATGTTTTTTTTTATCACAGCTTACAGCTGCACTTTAAACTGTTGGCAATGACAGGAATAATGGATGGTTTCTGACTCTGACAAAATAGATTTATATTCCTTTACATATTTTCTACATCCCCACAATTTGTGTCCCCAGCTTGACACTAGACTTCAATTTCTGGACAGTCCTGACATAAAGTGGCGTAATCATCCATTCCAGAATCTATAATACATTAGCTCTTAGTGTAAGCATTTTGATAATAGAGTTGTGTCCCCAGAATGCTGTTAAAGGGACACACGGCAATGGATTTGTTTAAAGTTCTCCGGCCATTTTTAGCTCTACTGATCAGAGATCAGCAGAGCTTATGCCGTGGTGCGGAGTCCGTCGTCCGTCTGTCTGTCCGTCTGTCTGTCCGTCTGTCTGTCCGTCTGTCCGTAAACTTTTATTTGTAGCGACTTCACAGCTGAAACTACTGGATGGATATTCATGAAACTTTACAGAAATGTTGCCCATAAAGTCTAGTTGATCCTAGCAAAAATTCATGTTGATGTGAAATCCAAGATGGCCGCCAAAGCTAAAAATAGAGTTTTAAAATACAAGTTTGTAGCGACTTCTTCTTGAAAACTATAAGTGATATTGATATGGGACTTTTTCTAAAATGATCAGCATGACATGATGTTGATCCTAGTCAAAAATCGTTTTGATTCAACGTTAAACATGGCTGCCAGCGGCCATCTTTGTTTACATAGAGTTATATAGTAAAAACTTGTAGCGACTTCACAGCTGAAACTACTGGATGGATATTCATGAAACTTTACAGAAATGTTGCCCATAAAGTCTAGTTGATCCTAGCAAAAATTCATGTTGATGTGAAATCCAAGATGGCCGCCAAAGCTAAAAATAGAGTTTTAAAATACAAGTTTGTAGCGACTTCTTCTTGAAAACTATAAGTGATATTGATATGGGACTTTTTCTAAAATGATCAGCATGACATGATGTTGATCCTAGTCAAAAATCGTTTTGATTCAACGTTAAACATGGCTGCCAGCGGCCATCTTTGTTTACATAGAGTTATATAGTAAAAACTTGTAGCGACTTCACAGCTGAAACTACTGGATGGATATTCATGAAACTTTACAGAAATGTTGCCCATAAAGTCTAGTTGATCCTAGCAAAAATTCATGTTGATGTGAAATCCAAGATGGCCGCCAAAGCTAAAAATAGAGTTTTAACATACAAGTTTGTAGCGACTTCTTCTTGAAAACTATAAGTGATATTGATATGGGACTTTTTCTAAAATGATCAGCATGACATGATGTTGATCCTAGTCAAAAATCGTTTTGATTCAACGTTAAACATGGCTGCCAGCGGCCATCTTTGTTTACATAGAGTTATATAGTAAAAACTTGTAGCGACTACTTCTCTGAAACTACTTGGCGGATTGTCATGAAACTTTACAGGAATGTTGCTCTTGATGTCTGATTGATCCTAGAAAAATTTCAGGTCGGCCGGAAATTCAAGATGGCCGTCACAGCTAAAAATAGATTTTTAAAAAATAAGTTTGTAGCGACTTCTTCTTGAAAACTATAAGTGATATTGATATGGGACTTTTTCTAAAATGATCAGCATTACATGATGTTGATCCTAGTCAAAAATCGTTTTGATGCAACGTTAAACATGGCTGCCAGCGGCCATCTTTGTTTACATAGAGTTATATAGTAAAAACTTGTAGCGACTACTCCTCTGAAACTACTTGGCTGATTGTCATGAAACTTTACAGGAATGTTGCTCTTGATGTCTAATTGATCCTATCAAAATTTCAGGTCGGCCGGAAATTCAAGATGGCCGTCACAGCTAAAAATAGATTTTTAAAAAATAAGTTTGTAGCGACTACTTCTTGAAAACTATAAGTGATATTGATATGGGACTTTTTCTAAAATGATCAGCATGACATGATGTAGATCCTTGTGGAAAATTATTTTGATTCGACGTTAAACATGGCTGCCAGTGGCCATCTTTGGTTACCTAGAGTTATATAGTAAAAACTTGTAGCGACTACTTCTCTGAAACTACTTGACGGATGTTCATGAAACTTCACAGGAATGTTGCTCTTGATGTCTAGTTGATCCTAGAAAAATTTCAGGTCGGCCGGAAATTCAAGATGGCCGCCACAGCTAAAAATAGATTTAAAATAAATAAGTTTGTAGCGACTACTTCTTCAAAACAATAAGAGATATTGATATGGGACTTTTTCTAAAATGATCAGTATGACATGATGTTGGTCCTTGTCGAAAATCGTTTTGATTTGACCTTAAACATGGCTGCTTTGTTTACATAGAGTTATATAATGAAAACTTGTAGCGACTACTTCTTTGAAACTACCTGACGGATTTTCATGAAACTTCACAGGAATGTTGCTCTTAATGTCTTATTGATCTTAGCAAAATTTCAGGTCGGCCGGAAATTCAAGATGGCCGCAATGGTTAAAAATAGATTTTCAAAAAACAAGTCTGTAGCGACTACTTCCTGAAATCAAAATCAATCAGTAGAGCTTCAAGGTCATTGACCTCTTGTTTGTTTTATGAACATGTTTATCTTTATTTAAATCGAAATCAATACACAACAATAGATATTTACAATTCACACATTGCAATATCTCTCTGTGAAAAGCGAGAATAAGATTTTATTTGATGATGCAGGTAAATTAATCCACAGGTAAATGTATTTATCAATTATCTGGCAATAGTTGTGCAGTTATACAATTCAGATTTACCTCATTTCCCCATGCAGTCATGCAGTGGTAAAAGTAGTATCTACGGCATGCAAATAATACTTATTTTTACATACAATTTAGTACCGGTTTTAAATATATGTTTCTGTCCGGGACTATCAAGAAATGTTCATATGATGTTCAAGAGATAAATTTGTTAATTGATAATACTACAAAAAGGGTGGCCATTCATCTGAACTCACGGCGTCCTTTTAGTTTTTGTCTTGCCTTTTCGAAGAAAAAAAAGAGACATAGGTGTTGCTTTTCTGGCGCCGGCGCCGGCAACAACATTGAAGTTTTGCGTTTAGGTCACTTTTTCACAAACTGTATGCACTAGGCCTTTCAAACTTTGCTTATAGTTGTATCTTGGGTTGTACATCGCAACGTGACAAAGCAAATGTGGAAGTGACCTTGACCCTCCAAGCAAAGGGCAGATAACTTAATAATTTTTAGGTTCAACTTTTGCGTTTAGGTCACTTTTTCACAAACTGTATGCACTAGACCTTTCAAACTTTGCTTATAGTTGTATCTTGGGTGGTACATCGCAACGTGACAAAGCAAATGTGGAAGTGACCTTGGCCCTCCAAACAAAGGGCAGATAACTTAATAATGTTTACCATCAACTTTTGTATTTAGGTCACTTTTTCGCAAACTGTATGCACTAAGACCTTTCAAACTTTGCTTATAGTGTTACATTGCAATGTGACAAAGCAAATGTGGATGTGACCTTCAACATCCAAGTAAAGGGCAGATAACTTTAATTGTTAATTTACATCACTCTCAGATGAACTATAATTATGCACTAGATGTTTTAAACCTAATTCATAGCTTAATCTTTGGAAGAAAACATAGTCTATTTTGACATAGTTGTGTCTTGGGTAGTGCATCTTTTTGGATGCATGGATTTCATCTATGACCTTGACCTACTTTCTGGAGCTGATGATTTTTAGCTCTACTGTGAGTGGCCAAGGGCCTTCATTTTTCATCCGATCTTTAACAAACTTTAACAGATTTTTAATATCAATGAAAACTTGCACAAGTTTGAAAAACAGCCAGATCGGGCTAGTAACAGGGGAGTTATGGCCCTTGATTTAGTTAAAAAATGCTATATTTTGACTTATTACTACGATAGGGCTTTCATTTTTCATCTAATCTTTACCAAACTTTACCAGATGTTTTGCCTTTTTTTTTATTATTAGTATATATATTTTTTATTATATATAAACATATTTTTGTTATGTTTCAATTTGTTTTAAATATAATTTGAATATATAATTTTTTTTTATTTTTTTTTTTTTATTTGATATATTTATTCATTTATTGTTTTAATATATATTTTTTTACTTCATTTTTTTTTTTAATTACTTTTTATTTTTTGTGTGTTAATGCCGTTTTAGCAGGAAGCATTGCTATGATTTCTAGTTGTGCCTATTGCGTTTTTTTTCGGTGCGTTGATTTTTGATGGAGTTATGGCCCTTTGACATTTTACTTTTAAATTTCTTGTCGACTCTACTCCTCCTAAACGCCATTTTTGGATTTCGATGAAACTTGGCAGGAAGCATCAGTAAGATGTCTGAAGTTGTGCATGTCACGCTTTTGTTCCAGTTTGCTGATTTATGATGGAGTTATTGAACTTTCACATTTTTACTTTAAGTGGGACAAATTAAAAAATGCCAGACTACACACAGCAAACTTATTGCCCATGATTACCAGGTGAGCGATCTTAAAGGCCATCCTATCCCTGTTGTTTTTGCAATATTTTAAAAAAACTACTGATGGGAATTTTATGTCGACAGCCCTTGATGTAAGAGCCGTTTTAACCAGTGGAGCATCCACAGGCCCTCTTCGGTCTCTTGTTTTTAAACAAATGCCCTTAAATGTCATCTCAGCAAACGGCAAACTCCATTGTTTTTAGTTACTAAAATGTTTACAACCTCATTTAAGCATCATTGACCGTTTTATTTTTAAGTCCAGCCCACGTTAGGCGAGACATGTGAATCCACGGATTTCTTGTTAATATAACTTGCATATTAAAAATTGTTGATATTAATTATTCTAAGAGTTCAAAGCAATTTTGTTTTACATATTTCTGACTTTTCGTAATATTGCACCAATTATATATTTAAAAAATTGGTAGAATACTGAATTTGTATTTAATTATATGGGAGCAAATGAGGCAGGATTAATAAATCAAGTTACTAATTTTAATGGGTTAATAAACCTCAAGATTGCCATATGTCCTTTTAATTGGAGTGCAAAAAAAAAAGAGATAAATTTTAGTTTATGGAGTTTTTTTGAATGCCAAAATGGCAGTTAAAATTAGTTGTTTACAACAAACAATGCAAGATTTCTGCCTCCTTTTTATTCATATAAAAAAATTCTACTGTTTCAAATTTCATTATTCAATGCGATTTTAGGCAAGACATTTCCCTTAGCCTCCTCCTTCGGATAGGGACAAGTCCCATGTTTCGGTGCCCATCTCCCATTGGGACATGTCCCATGTTTCGGTGCCCATCTCCCATAGGGACATGTCCCATGTATCGGTGCCCATCTCCCATAGGGACATGTCCCATGTATCAGTGCTCATCTCCCATAGGGACATGTCCCATGTATCGGTGCCCATCTCCCATAGGGACATGTCCCATGTTTCGGTGCCCATCTCTGATAGGGACATGTCCCATGTATCGGTGCCCATCTCCCATAGGGACTTATCCCATGTTTCCGTGCCCATCTCCCATAGGAACATGTCCCATGTATCGATCAGTGCCCATCTCCCATTATAAGGGACATGTCCCATGTATCGGTGCCCATCTCCCATAGGAACATGTCCCATGTATCAGTGCCCATCTCCCATAGGGACATTAGTCCCATGTATCAGTGCCCATCTCCCAAGCCCAAAAAGGAATCTTATTCAATAGTAAGATCAGGGCATGTTTCCAGAGTTCCTATGTAGTCCTTCCTTTCTCTCTGGGGCAGCTATAAATAACCTATAATGTGTTGATGAACCATAAAACAACAGTTCAATTTGGGGTCAAAAGTGTTTTACAAACAACCATGCTCACTTGTCCTTTGGCTGACATCAAAGATAAACCTCAAGTCATAAAATCAACAACCCTTCCTGGCAACCATTAATCATGCAAAATATCTCCTAGCTACCACCTATAATGTGCAAATAATTTAGCTCTATTCCCAACAATACAAACTAAGTTGACCATAAATGTAAATACTCACTATACTCTACTATAACTAGCAGACAATAAACAGAATAGATTTTGAAGTCATTTCCAAAATAAAGAAAGAATTCTGTATTTTTTTGGGCATTGACTTCAGAATCTGTTCAATGCCAAAAAAAAGAGAGAATTCTGTATTTTTTTAGGCACTGACTTCAGAATCTGTTCTGATTATTGTCTGCCAGTTATCAGGGGCGTAACTGTGCCTAAATCAGTGTGTAGGCACAAGGTCTACGGGGGTTTGGGGGAGCATTTTTTTTTTGAGAAGGAATGCAAATCCTGCATTCTGACGGTATTTTAAGCAGCAAACAATATGTTTTTAACCTGCGATTTCAAGCTTTTTAATCTGCGAGTTCACATCAGAACAGAACAAAATAACATATATTAATATGAATACTTGCTTTCTGAAAATCTTTCGAAATTTTACACAATCATGGTGTGTTTGGTTCCGAAAGACCGCGAGCGAAAACAGTTTGACTTTTATTTTCTGGAAAGACCACGAGTAAAAATGCATTTTTGGCATTTTATTTTTTTTTGATTTCTGGGGACAATGTGTAGGCACGTGCCTACGCCACTCACGTGCCTACAGTGTCTATAGGCAGCTACTCCACTGGGTATAGGGATTTATATTTACATTTACAGACAACTTAGTTTGTATTGTTGGAAATAGAGCTAAATTGGCGCGTAGCTATCAGATATTTTTGCGTGATTAATCGTTGTGATAAATGCCCCGGGTATAAGCCAGACTTGTTAGGCTATGATAAATGCCCCGGGTATAAGCCAGACTTGTTAGGTTATGATAAATGTCTCAGGTATGAGCCAGACTTGTTAGGATATGATAAAGCCCCGGGTATGAGCCAGACTTGTTAGGTTATGATAAATGCCACGGGTATGAGCCAGACTTGTTAGGCTATGATAAATGCCCCGGCTATGAACCAGCCTTGTTAGGCTATGATAAATGCCCTGGGTATGAGCCAGACTTGTAAGGTTATGTTAAATGCCCCGGGTATGAGCCAGACTTGTTAGGCTATGATAAATGCCCCAAGTATGAGCCAGAATTGTTAGGCTATGATAAAAGCCCGGGGTATGAGCCAAACTTGTTAGGCTATGATAAATGCCCCGGGTATGAGCCAGACTTGTTAGGCTATGATAAATGCCCCGGCTATGAACCAGCCTTGTTAAGCTATGATAAATGCCCTGGGTATGAGCCTGACTTGTTAGGCCATTATAAATGCCCCAGGTATGAGCCAGAATTGTTAGGCTATGATAAATGCCCCTGGTATGAGCCAGACTTGTTAGGCCATGATAAATGCCCAGGTTATGAGCCAGACTTGTTAGGCTATGATAAATGCCCAGGGTATGAGCCAGACTTGTTAGGCTATGATAAATGCCCCGGGTATGAGCCAGACTTGTTAGGCTATGATAAATGCCCCGGGTATGAGCCAGACTTGTTAGGCTATGATAAATACCCCGGGTATGAGCCAGACTTGTTAGGCTATGATAAATGCAACGGGTATGAGCCAGAATTGTTAGGTTATGATAAATGCCCTGGGTATGAGCCAGAATTGTTAGGTTATGATAAATGCCCTGGGTATGAGCCAGACTTGTTAGGCTATGATAAATGCCCAGGGTATGAGCCAGAATTGTTAGGCTATGATAAATGCCCTGGGTATGAGCCAGACTTGTTAGGCTACGATAAATGCCACGGGTAAGAGCCAGAATTGTTAGGTTATGATAAATGCCCTGGGTATGAGCCAGACTTGTTAGGCTATGATAAATGCCCCAGCTGTGAGCCAGACTTGTTAGGCTATTATAAATGCCCCGGCTATGTGCCAGACTTATTAGGCTATGATAAATGCCCTGGGTATGAGCCAGACTTGTTAGGCTATGATAAAAGCCCGGGGTATGAGCCAAACTTGTTAGGCTATGATAAATGCCCCGGGTATGAGCCAGACTTGTTAGGCTATGATAAATGCCCTGGGTATGAGCCAGAATTGTTAGGTTATGATAAATGCCCTGGGTATGAGCCAGACTTATTAGGCTATGATAAATGCCACGGGTATGGGCCAGAATTGTAAGGCTATGATAAAAGGCTAAGATAAATGCCCTGGGTATGAGCCAGACTTGTTAGGTTATGATAAATGCCCTGGGTATGAGCCAGACTTGTTAGGCTAAGATAAATGCCCTGGGTATGAGCCAGACTTGTTAGGCTATGATAAATGCCCCGGGTATGAGCCAGAATTGTTAGGTTATGATAAATGCCCTGGGTATGAGCCAGACTTGTTAGGCTATGATAAAAGCCCTGGGTATGAGCCAGAATTGTTATGTTATGATAAATGCCCTGGTTATGAGCCAGACTTGTTAGGCTATGATAAATGCCATGGGTATGGGCCAGAATTGTAAGGCTATGATAAAAAATACCCCGGGTAAAAGCCAGACTTGTTAGGCTATGATAAATGCCCTGGGTATGAGCCAGACTTGTTAGGCTATGATAAATGCCAAGGGTATGGGCCAGAATTGTAAGGCTATGATAAAAATTCCAGGGTATGAGCCATGCTCTGGGTATGAGCCAGACTTGCTAGGCTATGATAAATGCCCTGGGTATGAGCCAGACTTGTTAGGCTAAGATAAATGCCCTGGGTATGAGCCATGCTCTTGGTATGAGCCAGACTTGTTAGGCTATGATAAATGCCCTGGGTATGAGCCAGACTTGTTAGGCTATGATAAATGCCCAGGGTATGAGCCAGACTTGTTAGGCTAAGATAAATGCCCTTGGTATGAGCCAGACTTGTTAGGTTATGATAAATGCCCTGGGTATGAGCCAGACTTGTTAGGCTAAGATAAATGCCCTGGGTATGAGCCAGACTTGTTAGGCTATGATAAATGCCCTAGGTATGAGCCAGATTTGTTAGGCTAAGATAAATGCCCTTGGTATGAGCCATGCTCTGGGTATGAGCCAGACTTGTTAGGCTATGATAAATGCCCAGGGTATGAGCCAGACGTGTTAGGCTATGATAAATGCCCTGGGTATGAGCCAGACTTGTTAGGCTATGATAAATACCCCTGGTTTGAGCCGGACTTGTTTGATCATAAGGTGACAGTGATATTGACAGACAAGTCATTTTGCTTGTTGTGGAACATTTGCTAAATGAATTAAAAGCAAATGTCATACAAATCTATAACCAGACATAGCACCACACAATATTTCATGAAGATCACTATTTCTCACATTTTATCATGGTTTGCCATCTTTCCTAAATTGCTAAATAGCGTGATCAAGCGTGAAAAGTGAAAAATGTGGTCGTCTATGTCACGCTTTGCAGTAAGTAGCCTGTCAACTCATCATAGTTCAATCTTCATTCATAATAAACATAACACCTTAACACATTTAAACATGCAATTTGAGCGTTTAATGCAATACCATCGTATATTTTTCTTGATTTGTATGTAATTATAATAGTTTTGCATTTATACTAAAATTACGTGACTGCATCTTTATTTATTTAATGATAATATTGCAAAGAAATGATAGCATGTTTCATGTTCTTCTGGGACTCGGCTGGTGAAAGGCAGCATGCGATGTTCCTTTCAATGTGTCTTACTACTGCGACTCATAAATGTTTATGGTCAAAGTTTATATCAGAATTGTCATAAGGAAAATAAAGCGCTTTTATCATTTTGATATTTTTACAGTATTCCTTTGAGATTTGTTGTTTTTTTTACCTAAGAAAAAATTGTTTTTGGTGGTGCCTATTCAGTAAATTGGAAAATACTAAAAGATTTGCCAAGCTGAAGTTTGAAGACAGTTCAAATAATCGGAACCCTCTAGTTCCAAGCCTTATGTATAGGTCTACTTATGGGGTCTGATTAGGGGTCAGGGACTGATTGTCTGGGTCTGATGGTCTGGGTCTGATGTTCTGGGGGTGATGGTCTGGGCTGTCTGGGCTGCAGGTCTGGGTCTAATGGTCTGAGTCTGATGGTCTGAGTCTGATGGTCTGGGGCAGATGTCTTGTCTACTGGTTTGGTTCTTGGGCTGGTGGTCTGGTCTGATGGTCTGGATCTGGGGCTGATGGCATGTGTCTAATAGTCTGGGTATAAAGGTCTGGGGCTGATGGCCTGGGATGATGGTCTGGGGCTGATAGTCTGGGAATGATGATCTGGGGCTGAAGGACTGGGGCTGATGGTCTGGTCTCTGGGTATAATGGTCTGGGTCTGCGACTGGTCTGGGGCAGATTCTGAGTGTTCCAGGCTAATCTAATGACACAGTCTTTCAACAATGACCTTGTTACTTTTGGTCAAGCCACCATGTGATGCAGCTTTATTGAATGCATTCGCAGTGCCTGGTATGTCTCTCTTCCCTCTCGCTTCGTTTGGAAAGCATAAAGAGTAACCAAGCACTGCTTTATTTTTTAAAACAAATTAAGTGATCTCCCTTTACTATACTGAAAGGAAAAAGAAACGCAGGGTGCGTATTTCCGCTATGTATTGCATATACTGCACACTTAATTCCATATATATTCCAAGGAAATCCCAAGATGGCCTTAAAACGTAATTAATGTGATGTGTTCAACTATGCAATAATTAAAATTAAGCAATCTATTCCAAAACATCTAAATACCAAACGCCTGTTATCATAACTGGTGAATTATAAAAAGGGGACGTAACTCAGCACAACATACGATTGTTATTAAAACGTGTCTTTCTCTGTACTGTACCGTCGGAATGAAGGTTCAAACGAGCCTATATTCACGTTTCCCTACGGTTGGTTGGTTTTCTTAAACATTTATGGAAGGACCGAAGATGTATATAATTCTATATACAGTACTTATTCATTAGTTTTTTTTGAAATTACACCACTATACCAAAGGAGAAAAGACTTTAGCGTCCGATGTTTTCAGAACAGTACCATACGCCTGCCATTTTTTGGAACCGTACTAGCTACCTGCCAATAAATAATGGAACTGTATCGTACTCCTGCCATTTTTCAATGCCCGTTCGTGTTTAAAAACCCACAATTATTTTAATAAAATGTCCTTCGGGCTAAAATTTGGACTGATTATTCAGGAAAGATTATATTTTATGGCAGTATGTCTGAAATCTATTAAACTTGACTATTTACCGATTACCAGGTCTCTAACTTTCTACAATCACATTTTTTAGTTTAATTTCAACATTTAACCTACCGTAACTCGCATAATATAGGTTCAAATTTCACGGGAATCAGGTGACATACAAAACATTCCTTCCAAATTAAAATGGCCGATTCACTTTTCTAATAGTTTAAGGCTAACAAGTCATAAAACTAGATTTATTTACCCTTTTGAAACTTGTTTTTTTTCACCGGGAACTGTGCCTACGGCTGCCGAACTGTGCCTACGGCTGCCGGTAATCGGGTGTGAGTACTGTATTTAATGTTAAGTGATTGCAACATTTAAAGCCTAAGTTTGCTCACCTGCTTGAGCCAAATGCGCATTCTGACGATAATGAAACTTTAAAGGGGTAACCATTGGTGTGTTCAGTGCTGTTTAAACCTTCTTTCTAAAAGGACAGGCCTAATGTCGCCCTGTACCATTCGATTAGCAGTAGCATATTAAACATACAATATATAGCGGAAATACGCACCCTGCGTTCCTTTTTTCTTTCAGTATATATGTAAAGTGACTGACAACAATCAAGGAATTAAATAATTACATTGACCGACAGTTTCCTTTGTTGTAGACTGAAAAATTGGAAATCACTATTTTAATTTGTTCTGCCATATGTTTTACTACATATTACCGATTTTGTAATTGTGAAGTCTGTTTGCAAAACTTAATAACATAACAGCTCAAGTGTTTTAGGAATGAAGAATGAAAGAAAAAAAATAGTTTAGCTATGGAAAGCAATGATTGAGTTACCTCCCTTTTTAATATATGTCTCTGTTTTCAAACATTTATGATGCTGCATTGGCCCGGTGGATTATGTGTCTTACCCTGAACCCTGAACACTGAACCCTGAACCCTGATATCACAGGTTCAAGCCCCACTGACACCGCTGGGTTACTTCTAGGTGTACTATGGCAAAAAACGTCCCTTAGTGTCATCCATCAGATTGGAACCTTCCCTTAGTGTCATCTATCATATTGGAACCTTCCCTTAGTGTCATCCATCAGATTGGAGCCTTCCCTTAGTGTCATCTATCAGATTGGAACCTTCCTTTAGTGTCATCCATCAGATTGGAACCTTCCCTTAGTGTCATCTGTCATATTGGAACCTTCCCTTAGTGTCATCCATCAGATTGGAACCTTCCCTTAGTGTCATCCATCAGATTGGAAACATCCCTTAGTGTCATCCATCAGATTGAAACTTCCCTTAGTGTCATCCATTGGATTGGAACTTTCCCTTAGTGTCATCCATCAGATTGGAAACGTCGCTTAGTGTCATCCATAAGAGTGGAACCTTTCCTTAGTGTCATCCATCAGATTGGAAACGTCGCTTAGTGTCATCCATCAGATTGGAACTTTCCTTAGTGTCATCCATCAGATTGGAACCTTTCCTTAGTGTCATCCATCAGACTGGAACTTCCCTTAGTGTCATCCATCAGATTGGAACTTCTTGGTGTATTAAGGCAATAAAACTTCCCTTAGTGTCATCAATCAGAGTGTCATCCATCAGATTGGAACTTTCCTTAGTGTCATCCATCAGATTGGAACTTTCCTTAGTGTCATCCATCAGATTGGAAACTTCCCTTAGTGTCATCCATCAGAGTGTCATCCATCAGATTAGAAACTTCCGTTAGTGTCATCCATCAGATTGGAAACTTCCCTTAGTGTCATCCATCAGATTGGAACTTCCGTTAGTGTCATCCATCGTATTGGAACTTCTCTTAGTGTCATCCATCAGATTGGAACTTCCATTAGTGTCATCCATCATATTGGAACTTCTCTTAGTGTCATCCATCAGAATGGAACTTTCCTTAGTGTCATCCATCAGATTGGAACTTCACTTAGTGTCATCCTTCAGATTGGAAACTTCCCTTAGTGTCATCCATCAGATTGGAAACTTCCCTTAGTGTCATCCATCAGATTGAACACTTCCCTTAGTGTCATCCAACAGATTGGAAACTTCCCTTAGTGTCATCCATCAGATTGGAACTTTCATTAGTGTCATCCATCAGATTGAAAACGTCGCTTAGTGTCATCCATCAGATTGAACTTCCCTTAGTGTCATCCATCAGATTAGAAATTTCCTTAGTGTCATCCATCAGATTGGAACTTCCCTTAGTGTCATCCATCAGATTGGAACTTTCCTTAGTGTCATCCATCAGATTGGAACTTTCCTTAGTGTCATCCATCAGGTTGGAAACTTCCCTAAGTGTCATCCATCAGAGCGTCATCCATCAGATTGGAAACTTCCCTTAGTGTCATCCATCAGATTGGAACTTCCCTTAGTGTCATCCATCATATTGGAACTTCGCTTAGTGTCATCCATCAGATTGGAACTTTCCTTAGTGTCATCCATCAGGTTGGAAACTTCCCTTAGTGTCATCCATCAGAGCGTCATCCATCAGATTGGAAACTTCCCTTAGTGTCATCCATCAGATTGGAAACTTCCCTTAGTGTCATCCGTCAGATTGGAACTTCCCTTAGTGTCATCCATCATATTGGAACTTCTCTTAGTGTCATCCATCAGATTGGAACTTCCCTTAGTGTCATCCATCAGATTGGAAACTTCCCTTAATGTCATCCATCAGATTGGAACTTTCCTTAGTGTCATCCATCAGGTTGGAAACTCCCCTTAGTGTCATCCATCAGAGTGTCATCCATCAGATTGGAAACTTCTCTTAGTGTCATCCATCAGATTGGAACTTCCCTTAGTGTCAACCATCCCAGCTAGCAAAGCATATGGGACCCATATGGGTCCAATGTTGTTTTCCATACGGGCCCAATATGGGCTGCCCACATGGGCCCCATACCAAAAGTGCAACCGGGATTAACCTGGGTCCCATGTGGGCAGCCCATATGGGTCAAAGCAGCTAGCAAAGCATATGGGACCCATATAGGGCCCATATAAGTAATCCCACATGGGCGTGCTGAATGTGGGACCCATATAGGACCCATATGGGTAATCCCACATGGGCGTGCCCGGATATAGCCCATATGGGTCCCATTTACCCTTGCTTGCTGGGATCATATTGGAACTTCTCTTAGTGTCATCCATCAGATTGGAACTTTCCTTAGTGTCATCCATCAGATTGGAACTTCCCTTAGTGTCATCCTTCAGATTGGAAACTTCCCTTAGTGTCATCCATCAGATTGGAAACTACCCTTAGTGTAATCCATCACATTGGAACTTCTCTTATTGTCATCCATCAGATTGGAACTTCCCTTAGTGTCATCCATCAGATTGGAACTTTCCTTAGTGTCATCCATCAGATTGGAACTTTCCTTAGTGTCATCCATCAGATTAGAAACTTCCCTTAGTTTCATCCATCAGAGTGTCATCCATCAGATTGGAACTTCCCTTAGCGTCATCCATCAGACTGGAAATTTCCTTTAGTGTCATCCATCAGATTGGAAACTTCCCTTAGTGTCATCCATCAGATTGGAAATTTCCCTTAGTGTCATCCATCAGATTGGAACTTTCCTTAGTGTCGTCCATCAGATTGGAACTTTCCTTAGTGTCATCCATCAGATTGGAAACTTCCCTTAGTGTCATCCATCAGATTGGAACTTTCCATAGTGTCATCCATCAAATTGGAAACTTCCCTTAGTGTCATCCATCAGATTGGAAACTTCCCTTAGTGTCATCCATCAGATTGGAACTTCCCTTAGTGTCATCCATCAGATTGAAACTTCCCTTAGTGTCATCCATCAGATTGAAACTTTCCTTAGTGTCGTCCATCAGATTGGAAACTTCCCTTAGTGTCATCCATCAGATTGGAAACTTCCCTTAGTGGCATCCATCAGATTGGAAATTCTAGGTGTACTAAGGCAAGAAAGGTTCCTTATTTTTATCCATCAGATTGGAACTTCTAGGTGTAGAAAGGCAAGAAACATCCCTTAGTGGCATCTATCAGATCGGAACTTCTAGGTGTAGAAAGGCAAGAAACATCCCTTAGTAAGTGTCATCCATCAAATTGGAACTCCTAGGTGTACTAAGGCAAAAGTTGTCCCTTGGTGTCATCCATCAGATTGGAACTTCTAGGTGTACTAGGACAAGACACCAGGGAGTCAGTCCATTTATCAGTCTGTAAACAGAGCATGTAAAAGAAGCATAATAAGGAATCTATTCCATAGATAGTTCTAGGATTCTGTTGTATCGTCTTGGTGGCTAAAACTCAACAATGCATTGATGAGCCGTAACATAACAAACA
This sequence comes from Cyrtodaria siliqua, assembly GCA_037043455.1. NCBI lineage: Eukaryota > Metazoa > Mollusca > Bivalvia > Adapedonta > Hiatellidae > Cyrtodaria > Cyrtodaria siliqua. The sequence goes on along the minus strand of JAWPHD010010109.1, from coordinate 65,246 downwards.
ATTCAGTTCAAACATTTTCATTTGTAACTTCTCAAATTAACTTTGGCTTTTATTCCTGACATGCACTGTGTTATTCATTGCTCATCTCCCCCGAGGTCACGGAACACTGACTTTACCTGGCTCAACACCATGTCAGTTAATCCATTCACTTGGCCTGATATAATATATCTGTGTCCGATAGCGCAGTCGATAGTGCATTCGCTTCTTACCAACGCAACCCAGGCGCGATTGGTTATGTGCCCTCCGGTGATGGCCCTCCGGTGATTCTCTGTTTTCCTCCGACATCAAGACCACACTTACACTGTCATCCACGCCATTGAGAGTGATTTGTATAAACTATAAAGCTTTATTTGTTATCCATGTAAAATAAAATACAGTTTATATAATATGTGTGAACAAAATACCTGAATCAGATGTTCTGTTTTAAGACAATAACCGGATGCTTTCTTCCGTATAACAGAAATATTAAAAAAAAAAATAGCATTTTATTATATTAAACCTTTACAGTCTATGTTGATGAAGGTTGTTCAGTGAAATTAATAATTACAGACTGCGGGGCCCACGTTTTATTAAACATCTTGTGATTATCCTCAAATTTTAAAACTGTTCACATGTTTGCACCTAAGCATTCAAGGTAGACAATTATGTGTGCATTATGTGCAGAAATATCACATGTATAAGAAAATGAAATAAAATCACGTTCATTTGTGAATTGTAAATTAAAGTAAAAAGAATTTAAGAAATTGACCTAGGATCAAAATTGTCGGAAGTTGTTTCATAAAACCGGGCCAAGGGCTTCCTATAGCCCATTTCACCGGTACTTCGGAAATCTCCGTACAAAGTTCGGAATTTCAGTCACATGGCGCAAAGTCACATGACTTCAAGAACTAATCAGATGCTGGTAGTCATAACAGTATCAACACTCACAAATTAACTAGTTTCAGTCTTTATATATGCGTATTTGTTCGCTAAAACACCGCAATCGTTAGTGCTATTCTACACAGAAGCCATCTTGACTCATTCCTTGGAAACTAGATCGGATTTCAAGGCTATACGAACACGTGTTGAATTGTTTACATTGGAGCATGTGCGCGTAATTTGGAACCGGTGTTACGATAGAAATATTCATTGTTTTCTGACAATCCCGTTTTTGAATTGTATCAACAAACACGCTTTACTTTTTGTTTTTCTACAGTGCCAAACACATTAATAACATATATTTGTCATGCGTTCAAGTTATAGTCTGACATTTAATAACATGTTTACATTGTTTTTAATTCACATTGGCACCGTTACAATGAATATTTAATGTGCCTACCAGCGTTTGATTGGTCGACCTATTTGGCTACTCAGAGATAGCTCGTTATTATCCGTGATCTTTCGGCAAAATGGGCTATAGGTAATTTGGAGAAAGCCTCCTAGATCGAATTTGGGATTATTAAATATCAACAAATTGCTAGAACAGGTCCATATAAAAAATAAATAAATATATATTTAATATATTAGTATTCCTTCAGCAACTATCATGTCTCAGCCATAACAAGAACTCGCTGAGTTGTGTCATGTCAAAGAATCGGGGCCCGGTTTTATGAATTGAATTGAATTAGATTTTATAGTCGCACCAACAGCTAAGGTCATATGGCAACTTTCCAGCTTCCACTGGTGGAGGAAGACCCTAGGTGCCCCTCCGGGCAATTTTCGTGCACGGGCGGGCACCTGGGTAGAACCACCGACGTTCCGCAAGCCAGCTGGATAGCTTCCTCACATAAACATTCCTAGGCCCCTGAGGGATCGAACCTACAGCGGTGAGGGGCAAGTGATTGCAAGTCAGAGACGCTAACCACTCGGCCAAGGACGCCCCGCGGTTTTATGAAACAACTTACGTCAATTTTGATCGTAAGTTGCTTAAATTCATTACTTGGACTTACAATTCACAAATGAACGCGATTTCACTTCATTTTCTTATACATTTGATATTTCTGCACATAATGCACACATATTTTTCTAACTTGAATGCTTAGGTGGAAAAATGTGAACAGATTTAAAATTTGACACATCGTAAGACGTTTAAAAACCCTGGTCCATACCTCAAAGGTCAAGATCACACTTGGAGGTCAAATGAGTCAAAATTTTCGGGATGTGTGTGTGGGGGTATGTGGGGAGGGGATGGTGGGTGGGTAGGGGTTTGCGTATCACTTATTGGCAACATGTCTTGTTTGCAGTATGTACTGACCGAAGGCGATAGTATTGTATGTTAATACAGTAACAGTAGTTTACCCATCGACATTCACAAGGAAATCCATAGAATTATAACTTTGTATAGAAATGCATATGGATCTGTTTTTATGAAATTTTGTAGAAATTATATAACATTGTATGCACATTATATATATATTGATCGAGGAGTTGAATGCAAAACTTTTTTAACTTCACATAAATAAAGAACAAGATACAATATTCTTGCACTGAGCCCTCAATATGACCGTGTATTTGGAATAACAAAACAAAACAAATAAATGTATTGGCATTCTTTGTTTATTATTGACAGAAGCAGTCAGTGTCTGCTGCAGGAATGTAATGAACAAACGAATGGTGTTTTATGGCACATCAACACATAAATAGGTCATACTGTGCCAAAAACTGATGAAAGATGAAGAAATGAAGTAGTAATTAAAAATTTATGTAAATGTATAAAGTACAAATAAGGGATCATATGGTAGAAATATAAACTATATATGTAAATCAACAAATGCCCCTCAATGAGTATATAAACAGGTAAATATATATAAGAACATATTATATAAGAACATATTATATAAGAACATATTATAATGATTTATATAGTCTGATTTCTTTCAGGAAATCTAAAACAAGACTAAAATCTATAGTATCAAATAACTTTTTCATAGTATTAACATTGTAGTACCTTTGACGCATCTACACAATCCAACAAGATGTGTTTGACCGTTAACGGTGCAAAGCAGGGTATACATTCTGGAAACTGCTCACCTTGTAATAAATATGAATGAGTATAACGTGTATGCCCTATCCTGCACCGGTCTAGAACAACTTCTTCTCGACGAATGGGTCGACTAGAAGAACGCCATTCTCTGAGTAACGGTTTAATTGTATGGAGTTTATTATTAAATAACATATCCCAATCCAATCGGCTTGCCAAGAGTTACGAACATATGTGTTAATACAACTTTTAAAATCGGTATACGGTAAGTTGGCATTAGATATAGGTAAACCTAATTGCAGGAATGTAATGGGGAGTCTTAGACAAACATTGGCTCCATAATATGGCCATGTCATTTTGATGCAATCTTGTTAAAATCATATCCTAATTACGCTTCTACTCTCGCTGTAGGATCTGACAACACTGCCTTGGGGGTCATGTCAGATCGACCTTTCATCTAATCAATATTGACGAGAAGATAAACTAAATTCAACCAATGAAATCACACGCTTCATATGCACTTCAGACAATGTTCGAGTGAACTGAACAAATGAAAATCCACATAAAACACATAGATCTATATCCGAAATAAGATAAAGTCTTCGTGAGTTATTATCTTGAATTGCACGATAAATTCAAAGAAATACACTAAATGGCATGTTATACATCAAGAATACGAAGAAAATCAACATTCGGAACAGTATCTGAAAAATATTGAGACATTTTCTAAATAGTATGTTTTAGTACGTCTGGCCTGCTCATAGCTCAATCGGTAGCGGACATTTGACTATTGCGACATTCTAGTATTACCCACGAGTGTAATTTTAGTGTGGATTCAACCCCACAAATTGTTATATGTTTTTTGTACTGCTTTTGAATTCCGTCAAACAATCTTGTGGTCTTCCTTCTACTTTGTCCATCTGATTTGTCTTTCTGCTTTGTTCATCTACTTTGTTCACCTACTTTGTCCATTTGCTTTGTCCGTCTGCTTTGTCCTTCTGTTTTGTTTTTCAACTTTGTCTATCTACTTTGCCTGTCTGTCTGCTTTGTCCATCTACTTTGTCCTTCTGCTTTGTCCGTCTGCTTTGTCTGTCTGCTTTATCCCTCTGCTTCCCTCATCTACTTCATCCATCTATAATTCTGTGATTGAACTGAGCTATTGCGATTGCTCCGAAACTGATTGAACTGAGCTCAGAATAGTAAAATAGTTTGTTATGACTTAATGAATGTCAATGCACTTTATATCAAATTGTTTGTGACCTTTCGATCAGATTATTTCTTGACAGAGTGGAATAACTTCTATCAATATTTTCATAGATAGTTTGGTTATTAAATGGATCTTATTGCTGCTGTGGTATTTGGTATTTGTAATATTATCAAATATTATTTTTGAAAAGGTTATGCAAAATACACAACTAAATATAGCATTAATACCAGCAGTACATGGTTTGAAGTGCATTTTGTTTACATGGAAATGTATTACCTGCTGGCAAGGTATTTAGTCAGAATTATATCTTGGCATACTGTCAACAGGAAAGTTGCAGTGACATCCTACAATAAAATAACTGGAACTGTTTTGGGAAATGTTGATGAGAACATAAAAATTACATTTCTTAGTTTTATACGATTAATCAGAGGAATGCCAAATGTTGTAACTGGGGAATCTATATATTGAACATTTTTTATTGTATCAGTTCTTAAGCGAGGTTTTCAATACCACAAGAAGCACATTTCTTTTTACATGAATAATTAGAACATATCACATGGTAACATTTAAGAGTTTTTACTGGATTGAAGTAAATCCCTGTGCTTTTACTTTTCCTACATTGATTTAGGAAGGATAAAAGAAGTCATTAATGAAATGGATGATAAACATAAGAAATGGAGTTTTTTCAAAAAAGGCAGAAAACACCAGTTGATGCGAATGAAAGGAGTGTACTCATTGGATGATCCTATGTTGAACTATGGTGAGCATTTGATGGATAGACCAATGAAAAACCAGGTAACAAACAGCTTGATATGATTTATCATTCCATTGTTTTCTCCGGCAGTGTCATCAACGATGTCTTATTCAGTCTTTCCCTCCTAAGTGTTGTATATTTGATACTTTTAATGAATACATATATTGTGGGTGGATCACAGATGTGACAAGGGTGATAAAAGATGTGTATGGGGAAAACATAATAGCAGCTAAAAATACTGAGATTTACAACACGTGCAACACGTGCAACACGTGCAACACGTGCAGTATGTGCAATAGGGAGGAGGGATATGGCGGAGGGATGTTTGTACCTACGTCATGTGACCGTGAAGACCTAGAGAATGAGAGGTCCATATAAGGACTATTGGACAACAACTTTCTGCAAGTAATGAATAATGCATAATGATAAAACAGTAGTTTTGCACTTTTGAAGGGCTATTTTCTCAAATACCTACTTTTGTTACACAATATTTATAAATCAAAATAACACAATTTCTAACTTCAGATTTGGAAAAAAGCTTAAATGGGTAATTTTTACCACAAAAGTGGGTATATGTTTATTAGAGAATGGGTGAATATTGCAAGGTACTAAAAAGCACATGAACAATTTAAACCCCCTTTTTTTTTAGCTCTACTGGCCAATGGCCAGCGGGCTTATGGGATGACGAGAAGTCCGTCGTTCGTCCGTCCGTTAACTTTTGCCTTGTGAACACTCTAGGACCTTCATTATTAATCAGATCTTTACGAAACTTTGCCAGTGTCTTTATATCAATGAAAGCTCGGTCAAGTTCGAAAACCAGCCAGATCGGATTAATTTCACCGGAGTTATGGCCCTTGTTTTGCTAAAAATTGCAATATTAAGACTTGTGAACACTCTAGCACCTTCATTTATTATTTGATCTTTACCACACTCACATAGATTGTTAATATCAATGAAAGCTCAGACGAGTTCGAAAACCAGCCAAATCGGATCAGTAACATCGGAGTTATGACCCTTGTTTTTCTGAAAAATGCTATTTTCTGACTTGTGAACACTCTAGGGCCTTCAATATTAATCGGATATTTACGAAATTTTGCCAGTGTCTTTATATCAATAAATCTTGGACAAGTTCGAAAACCAGCCAGATTGGAATAATTTCGCCGGAGTTATGGCCCTAGTTTTGCTGAAAAATGCCATATTAAACCTTGTGAACACTCTATCACCTTCATTTATTATTTGATCTTTACCAAACTTGTAAAGATTGTTAATATCAATGAAAGCTCAGACAAGTTTGAGAACCAGCCAAATCGGATCAGTAACACCGGAGTTATGGCCCTTGTTTTTCTGAAAAATGCTATTTTCTGCCTTGTGAACACTCTAGGGCCTTCAATATTAATCTGATCTTTAGGAAACTTTGCCAGTGTCTTTATATCAATGAAATCTTGGACAAGTTCGAAAACCAGCCAGATTGGAATAATTTTGCCAGAGTTATGGCCCTTGTTTTGCTGAAAAATGCAATATTAAGCCTTGTGAACACTCTATCACCTTCATTTATTATTTGATCTTTACCAAACTTGTAAAGATTGTTAATATCAATGAAAGCTTAAACAAGTTCGAGAACCAGCCAAATCGGATCAGTAACACCAGAGTTATGGCCCTTGTTTTTCTGAAAAATGCTATTTTCTGCCTTGTGTACACTCTAGGGCCTTTAATATTAATCGGATCTTTAGGAAACTTTGCCAGTGTTTTTTATATCAATGAAAGCTTGGACAAGTTCGAAAACCAGCCAGATCGGAATAATTTCACCAGAGTTATGGCCATTGTATTGCTGAAAAATGCCATATTAAGCCTTGTGAACACTTTAGCACCTTTATTTATTATTTGATCTTTATCGAACTTGCACAGATTGTTAATACAGACCCAGTTGCGTTCAAGTACCCCAAATAAATGCAGAATGAATGCTGAACGAACGCGATCTATATTCTAAAATGCATTTCGTTCGTTGCGTTCGTTTCGTTTGTATGCATTTTAAAACGCTAAACGCTGAAAACGAACGAAACGAACGAAACGAACGAAACGAATGCATTTCGCTATTTCGGATACCTTTCAATATTACCCTTTTGAGTACATAATTGAAGTCTCGATTTAAACGAAGTGCCTTTTGCAGTATTATAATATTAATGAAATACACTGTGTAAATGGTGTTTTTAAGCATGATTACACACTTTCATTTTTACTGATTTAAAATAGGAAATGTATTTATTGTGTAGCACAAACTTTATATTATTTCAATATAAAACTGAAATAATGTTGGTAAAATCAGGCGGCATATTTTTATATAGAGTCAAGTATGTTAAATGTTTGATGAAAATGACAAAAACCAGGAAGAAAACAGATAATCATCAATGTGCACCACCAAATAATGTCAACCAAAGGACACATTCTTCAATATGATCACAAACATTAGTCGCCGACTCGTGGTAAGGATCGCATGACTGGATATCATGCGTAGTTTTATCGTCAGAAATGTTGCGATTGGAATACGCTGAACGAACGAACGCAAACGCATTTTCTCTGTTTGTGCATTTAAAAGCACACATTATGTTGCGTTCATTCCGTGCATTTAAATGAACGCATAGTTTCGTTTATAAACACTGAATGCATTCAAAAACGCAAAGGATTTGCATTTTAAAAAATGCATTCATAAAAATGGAGCGCAAACGAAACGCAAACGGAATGCATTTTTGGGGTACTTGAACGCAACTGGGTCTGTATCAATGAAAGCTCGAACAAGTTCGAAAACCAGCTAGATCGGACCATTAACAGCGGAGTTATTGCCCTTGATTTAGTTAAAAATGCCATATTAAGTCTTGTGAACACTCTAGCACCTTCATTTATTATTTGATCTTTACTGAACTTGCAAGATTGTTAATATCAATGAAAGTTTGGACAAGTATGGAAACCAGCTAGATCGGACCATTTACAGCAGAGTTATTGCCCTTGATTTAGTTAAAAATGCTATATTTTGCCTCGTTAAGATGATACGGCTTTCATTTTTTATCTAATCTTTACCAATCTGTACCAGATTGTAAATATCAATGAAAGCTCGGACAAGTTCAAAAACCAGCCAGATCGGACCAGTAACAGTGGAGTTATGGCCCTTGATTTAGTTAAAAACGCAATATTTTGTCTCGTTAAGACGATAGGGCCTTCATTTTTCATCCGATCTTTACCAAACTTTACCAGATTGTTAATATCAAATCCGAAAACCAGCCAGATTGGACCTTTTACACCAGAGTTATGGCCCTTGATTTTCTGAAATGTGCTATATTTTGGCCTCATTATGACGAAAAGGACCTTCATTTGGCCAGATTTCAGTGAAACTTTGCAGAGATGATCAGTACCAAGCCTTGTTGTACATATCGTAACCGTGTTCCAGTTGAATGATTTTATGATGGTGGAGTTATGGCCCTTTAAAGGTTTTAATACACAAACTTTTGTCCTGACTAGTTCTCCTGAAGCCCTGGCCAGATTTAAATGAAACTTTTTGGGGATGATCAGTTCCAGGTCTAGTTGTGCAAATCATCACCGTGTTCCAGTTGAATGATTTTTGACAGAGTTATGGCCCTTAAAGGTTTTAATACACTAACTTTGTCTGGACTAGTTCTCCTGAACCTCTGGCTGGATTTCAACGAAACTTTGCAGGGATGATCAGTACCAAGCCTAGTTATGTATATCATCACCATGTTCCGGTTGAATGATTTTTGAAAGACTTATGGCCCCTTATACATAAACTTTATCTTGAGCCAGTAGAGCATCCACAGGCCCTCGTGGGCCTCTTGTTTTCTTATGGGATGCGGAGTTGTCCGTCGTCCGTCCGTTGTCCGTCCGTCGTTCGTCATTAACTTTTGTCTCGTTAAGACGATAGGGCCTTCATTTTTCATCCGATCTTTACCAAACTTTACCAGATTGTTAGTATCAATGAAAGCTCAGACAAGGTCAAAAAGCAGCCAGATTGGCCAAGTAACAGCGGAGTTGTGACCCTTGTTTGGTTAAAAATGCTATATTTTGCCTCGTTACGACAATAGGGCTTTCATTTTTTATCCGATCTTTACCAATCTGTACCAGATTGTTAATATCAATGAAAGCTCGAACAAGTTCGAAAACCAGCCAGATCGGACCAGTAACAGTGGAGTTATGACCCTTGATTTAGTTAAAAACGCAATATTTTGGCTCGTTAAGACGATATGGCCTTCATTTTCCATCCGATCTTTACCAAACTTTACCAGATTGTTAATATCAATGAAAGTTCGGACAAATCCAAAAACCAGTCAGATTGGACCATTTACACCGGAGTTATGGCTCTTGATTTTCTGAAATATGCTATATTTTGGCCTCATTATGATGAAAGGGCCTTCATTTGGCCGGATTTCAGTGAAACTTTGCAGGAATGGTCAGCACCATGCCTTGTTATACATATCGTAACCGTGTTCCAGTTAAATGATTTTATGATGGTGGAGTTATGGCCCTTTAAAGGTTTTAATACACAAACTTTTGTCCGGACTAGTTCTCCTGAAGCCCTGGCCAGATTTAAATGAAACTTTTTGGGGATGATCAGTTTCAGGTCTAGTTGTGCAAATCGTCACCGTGTTCCAGTTGAATGATTTTTGACAGAGTTATGGCCCTTTAAAGTTTTAATACACAACCTTTTTTTGGACTAGTTCTCCTGAACCCCTTGCCAGATTTCAATGAAGCTTTGCAGGGATGATCAGCACCAAGCCTAGTTGTGCATATCATCATCGCGTTTGGCGGAGTTATGGCCCTTTAAAGGTTTGTGATAAACAAACTTTTTCTGGGCTAGTTCTCCTGAACCCCTGGCTGGATTTTAACGAAACTTGACAAGGATGATCAGTATCAATATAGATATAAAAATCGAACAGGAAAAGCAGCATTCAAGGACGACAGTCAACCACAAACACACACAGAAACAAAGAACAAATTTAAAGCTGAATAAACGGCCAAATAAGACATCACAAACACAAAAGGGTTGACAATGGGGCTATACCGCCTTGGAACGGTCAGTGGCAAAAAAGGCCGCTGGGGAGCCTAGTTGAGCATATCATCACCATATTCTGGTTGAATGATTTTTGGCAGAGTTATGGCCTTTTAAATGTTTTAATGCACAAACTTTGTACAGACTAATTCTCTTAAACCTCTGGCTGGATTTCAACCAAACTTGGCAGGGATGATCAGGGCCTAGTTGCGTATATCAACGCTATGTTTCAGTTGAATGATTTTTGACACAGTTATGGCGCCTTGTACATTAACTTTATATTTAGCCAGTAGAGTGTCCACAGGCCCTCTTCGGCCTCTTGTTTATTTTTGGTGCAAATAACAATCCTTAATTGTAGATATGGAGCTGTATTAAAATATGCTCATGATAGGATGTATTTGTTATTTTTGGAATACTTCAGAAAATGTAATCAGAACCAAACATGCACATAAAATATTACAAGCTAAAATAAAGCTCTTTTAAGGAAAACAACACATATTTCAGAAAGAAATAATAAAAGCTTAGCATGTTTTACTTAATGTTTCAAACTGTATAATACAAGGGGTGATCAGAAAATATTAAGCAGTGCCTTCCCACTTTAATGTCAATGAACAAAATTAACAATGAAACAAAATTCAAAATAATTTAGTCCAATTCAAATCAATTCAATATCTTTATTTCCTCCATGCAGGAGATTATGAAATACAATAATATGAATACATTTAGAACAACATAATCATGACAAAATATCATATGAGAGAGAGAGAGAGAGAGAGAGAGAGATAGAGAGAGGGATAGAGAGAGATTAATATATACATTTACACAGATGTGACAGAGATTAATAAATACATTTACACAGATGTTTACATTATTGTAATATGTAGTAGAAATAGTAATACCAGTCGTGCGCTCTGCACTGAGCTCATATGCAAACTAATTTAACACTAGCAATAAGTCTTGGCATATTTCGAGTTTCGCTTAACATTTGTTTTTAAATGACAACATATTACATATTCTGAGTGGAGAATATAAAGTTGTCAATACAGACACTCGCAAATCTTGATGCGAGATGATAGAACTGATTGTACGATTCATTGTCAATATCTGTCAGAGGTGGCTCGCCGAGGACTTTACATGTGAACGATAGTGGCTCGGAAGTATCTAACTCATATCTTAGATTAGGGCTTACATTCTATTAACATCATGTAAGAATTTAATTCTCATATTAAGTGTATATGTACATTCTGAAATAATATGCACCGCTCTTATTAGGAAAGGTGTTTGACAAACTGGACAATATGATTCCTGTCTTAAAGGTGTCTCAACCCAAAAGCTGGCTATTTTATTTGCTATTGCAAGATCAGAGTAAGGCAGGTTTTATTTCCTGATGAATCCTCCTGAACATCGTAAAATCCGGGTCGCTGTTAACCCTGTATAGCCACGAGTGCGATTCCATCGTTTGGATAGATTGTTTCACTTGATTTCGCCATATCATTTTACTTGGCAATGACGGGGGATCTTTCATAAAATCATTTACAATATATTGCAAGTTATATTTGTAGAGGAGTTTGCATATATCAGGAATGAAACCTTTCTGTGCCGTGCTTGCTGAAGTAATGAATTGTACATAACGGCGAATAAAAATTGTATGGCACAATGTATCTGGAGACAAAAGTATAACAACATATTTAATTGCCCGCATATATTCCCGAAGAAATTAAAAAATTGTTAAATTAGGAAAACAAGATAAATGTATGAAATAAAATATTATAAGAACAATATACTTGATTTTTTTCATATCTTTATTATTTCAGCTTATAATCAAGGGATTCTGAGGATAATAAATAATCCAAATTTAAAATTAAAACAAATTATGATTATTCACAAGACGTATTTCTGATTATTTGGTAATATATGGATGTTTTAGAACTGTGTGGTTAATAGTTTTTCAAATAACTTTTTAACCTGCTGTTTTGTGTCAATTGGCCGCTTTAAGGCACATTTGCCGGACCTTAGCACATTTTTGGTGGTCAACATAATTTGCCACCCACCCCTGCTCCAACATTTAAAGGCAGAATGTGGCTTGGTTACATTCAATATTATCAGGGCTGCCACAGTTTGAAATCATACTGAATGCAGACAGCCCAGTTTGCAGTCATACTTATTTAAAATGCAGACGTTTATAAACATGTGTCTTTACAAATGTTTCAAACTGAAAACATATACACTATATATTGGGATGACACATTAATCTGTACGTTAGTTACCATGGTACATATCAAAACAAAATCCAATGTAATAAAAATCAACTATTACAACACCAAATATATAAAACAAAACAAATATGAAATCATATGAAAAGTTTGACTTCGGAGAATGTATTTTATCTCCACAATCCAACTGTTAAAAGGAAGCAAAATCAATATATATGATGTATTTAGATTATATTGGAAACTAGACATGATTTATTTAGATTATACTGGAAACTAGACATGATGTATTTAGATTATACTGGAAACTAGACATGATGTATTTAGATTATACTGGAAACTAGACATGATGTATTTAGATTATACTGGAAACTAGACATGATGTATTTAGATTATACTGGAAACTAGACATGATGTTTTTAGATTATATTGGAAACTAGACATGATTTATTTAGATTATACTCAAAACTAGACATGATGTATTTAGATTATACTCGAAACTAGACATGATGTATTTAGATTATACTCGATACTAGACATGATGTATTTAGATTATACTGGAAACTAGACATGATGTATTTAGATCATACTGGAAACTAGACATGATGTATTTAGATCATACTCGAAACTGGACATGATGTATTTAGATTATAGTCGAAACTAGACATGATGTATTTAGATTATACTGGAAACTAGACATGATGTATTTAGATCATACACAACACTTAAAAATGAAAGTAGCAGTTGATGATAACAGTACGTGCCCCTGTTTATATGATGAGGACTCTAAGGTTTTCTGGAGACAGCTTTTTTTGACGAAAACTGTTCAACTGAATCAATATTTTATGTAATAAGATGTTATCATTCAATTAAAGGTTCGCTCCCTGGCGGAGGCATTGTGTTTTTTTCGTCATTTTCAACACATGTTAAGTTATTTATGGCGGTCGATTCTTTTTTTGTGGTGGAGGCAGACCACCCACTTTTCTTGGGTAGTACTGTACACCTCCCGCCATCCGTAAGAATCGACACTTCCTCACTTAGTAGTCGTTAATCATTCGGCCATGGAGACGTTACCAGGACGTAAAACCGTATTTCATTTCACATGTACGATGTACCGGACCATTTTAATTATCATTTTTAACTAACATATCATGTATACTTGTAAGCAAACAACACACTGAAGTAGTTCACATTTAAACTTTCATCTGTCATTCCTGTTTCCATCGTGTGTATGTTTGTTATGTCATGCTTGATAACTGCGTCATCATATATTATATAAATATCGCATTCATGAGAGGGTGATAGTAAGAATGATCACCCTTTGAATATGATTATCGTCTGAGGCGAAGCCGAGGGTGAATTTTTTTATTGTCAGCCTCTCATGAAACTAATATTTAGTTTATTATATCGAAATCCCTTCTGGCCAAGATAAAGTTCATTTTCAGTATAGATTTCACTTTGCTGGATACTCCTTTTTTCAAAAACAACTTATCTTAAAAAGGTGCTATAGAAGTTATTTCTTCATTTATTGACTAAGAAAGTGAGTGGTAGTTATTGAAATCAGTAAATTATTTTTGAAGTTATGACGAGTTTAACATAGCAGTTTCACCATACTGAGCCGACACCAACGTGCATCAAAGCTGCGCATGCAATAATGTTTTTACTATCACCATGCGATTAACTATCACCCTGCAATATCACACATTGTTGTCTATGGGGGATTTAGCATGGGCGTTTTATATGAGGAATAATAAGCATGATTTATACTGTTTACACATTTATCGGGCATTCTTACACCAATATTACAATACACAGTAGTATATGACAACTGGGACATTTCAATACATTGTCTTGTTACACATTTATATTACATCTCACACATTACAATACATTGTCTTGTTACACACTTGTATAACAACTCAGACATTACAATACATAGTCTTGTTACACACTTGTATTACAATACATTGTCTTGTTACACACTTGTAGTACATTGTATTGTTACACACTTGTATTACAACTCAGACATTACAATACATTGTCTTGTTACACACTTGTATTACAACTCAGACATTACAATACATTGTCTTGTTACACACTTGTATTACAACTCAGACATTACAATACATTGTATTGTTACACACTTGTTTTACAACTCAGATATTACAATACATTGTCTTGTTACACACTTGTATTACAACTCAGACATTACAATACATTGTCTTGTTACACACTTGTAGTACATTGTATTGTTACACACTTGTATTACAACTCAGACATCACAATACATTGTCTTGTTACACACTTGTATTACATCTCACACATTACAATACATTGTCTTGTTACACACTTGTATTACAACTCAGACATTACAATACATTGTCTTGTTACACACTTGTATTACAACTCAGACATTACAATACATTGTATTGTTACACACTTGTATTACAACTCAGACATTACAATACATTGTCTTGTTACACACTTGTATTACAACTCAGACATTACAATACATTGTCTTGTTACACACTTGTAGTACATTGTATTGTTACACACTTGTATTACAACTCAGACATTACAATACATTGTATTGTTACACACTTGTTTTACAACTCAGATATTACAATACATTGTATTTTTACACACTTTTATTACAACTCAGACATGACAATACACTGTATTGTTACACATTTTTGTTACAAGTAGGGAGGGTATCAATATGCCTCATTTTAAATCAAACACTCGGACATGATCCTTCTTATACATTGTGACCATCAGTGTGGAGTTTATTTGATCATAACAGACTGACTCTGGGTTTGACAAACCATCAGATTGTGTAACTACCTCCCCCAGTACCTCACCCTCACTACTGACCTGTAGTACATTGTGTGAGTACAACCCACAGACCAGGACATTGTCATCTTGATCCACACATACACCAGGTGCATGGCTCAGTCTAGGATCCGTGACTGTCCAGAGTACTCTCCCTTGTTTATCCAGACAGATCAGACCATTGTCCCAATCAGCCACATAGAGTCTGTCCTCATCACCACTCACTGCCATATGCTGGGTACTGGAGAATATCTTCTGTCCAGACTGGTCAGTATGGTAGGTACGGAGGGGAGCCCCGGTCCAGGTGTGTACATGTACAGTGTTACCTCCAGAGATATACAGTGCCCGGTTACTGTAGGCAACACCATAACACCAATGATCAAGCTGTATAGACCGTGATGGCCGCATCTCCTGCACAGACACAAACTGTATGGTGTTACCTTCCAGAGCTACTGCTGCTTCATTGGCACTGATCATACATACTCCATAAGAACGATCAGACAGGTCACACTGACTGATCACCTTGTAGGAGGAGTCTAGCTGTATTAGTGTGTTATTATTTCTATCAGTGATTAGAGTCCCCCCATTAGGAATGTGACATGATCCTCTTATATTACATGTTTTATTGTCTTTTGTTTGAATGTTAACATCTCTTCCACTGGATGCTTTATACAGATGACCTGTGTTGGTGTTTCTCCTCTGGACTTGCCCTGCATTAGGATTGCCCGAGTTGATTCTGCCCTGGGCTTGACCTGCCACTGGGTTTGCTTGATTCTTTGGATTGATTTTGACCTTGACCTGATTGTCTTCAGTAGAGGACTGTCGGTCAGATTCATCTGGGAATTTGCCAAGAGATTTCAGATTGTTGAGATATGCCTCCATATTTTTATCAGTGTTGAACAGGATTATATCTTTTCCTCTCCTGACTGCTGTAACCATTTCACCCCTTACTTTTTCGGCATTAGTCACTATTTGTTTACCTTTTTTAAAATTGACAAATAGTTGTGGTTCATTAGTTTTGTCCGTCTCAAACTTCTTGATCAATGATTCCATTGCAGCAGTGATGTCATCACATGTACCAATATCCTCCTGTATTCTAGTGTTCAGATGCTTGTATCGTTTGTCTACGTCATCAGTTGCTGACTTCTCCAGTTTGTCAAGGATACTGTTCATCTTTCTCCGAAATTCTTTGATAGTGGTCAATGCATCATTTTTCTCCTTGCTGATTCTTGATTGATCTTTCTGGCGGGATGATTTTATTTTGGCTATTTCTTTCTTGGCTATCTCAAAGTCAGTCTTGACTTCCTGGATCTCTGAACTTTTCATGCCCTTTGCAATCAAAGGAATGAAATCCACATTTTTACATGACCTGGAAATAAAATAAGTTTTATTCACTTTTTTAAAAAACACTAAATAATGCCTTTAAGTCATGTACAGGGTAGTGTAATAGAATCAGATCCCTATCATATAATTCGATCATATAAGCGCTATCTTTTGTACTACAGCTATTGATGTAAGTATGGTGATCCCATCTACTTCATAGCATAAAGTAACAAAATTGTGGATAGTTTCGAAGTACACTTAAGTGATATGAAAATGCAACACGGGAATTTCCGCTATATATTGTATGTACAATATGCTGCTTTTAATCTAATGGTACATGGCTACGTAAGACCTGGAAAAAATACTAAAACAACAAATAATACAGCAAATAGTATTCCTTCAATGTTTCATTATTCACAGAGTACGCGTTTGGCTCAATCATGTGAGCAAACTTAGGATGCAACATTTTGCAAACTATTTACATTAAATACAGTACTGAACTAGCTCAATTTTTCAAAGAGCTACTTCAACATTTATGAAGTTCTTGTTACAAAGTGTAGTGTGATTAAAACGTCTACAACATCACAATTGTGTCCTTTCTCTAGTTAACTGCAACTTTCTTTTTAAAAAACATCTTGGGATTTCTTTGGAATATTATGTGCAATTAAGTGAGCAGTATATACAATATATAGCGGAAATTCCCGTGTTGCGTTTTCATATCACTTGAGTGTACTTCAGTTTAAGTAGTTGAAGTTTTGTTGGCACATGTATATTGATATGACTTCACATCACCCTTTGGTGATTGTTTTTCACAAATTTGACACTTTGATGATTTTATACATAATTTCTACAAATTTTGACAATGAAATGGAATAACTACTGGTAGATAAAATAACAGGCTCTGCCGAGGTTCCAATAAAAACACTAATGCCGAGGGTTGGAATTCCCTATCTAAACCGAATACCCATGATAGATTCTTTTTCTTGCATATCAGAGACATGTTGTGCGTTGACGCCGCCAGTTACTAACGTTTTGCATGTTTTCCGGCATACCGATGTTGGCGCGCGTGAATTTTATCTCGACCCTAGGATGAGATGGAAATATCTAGCCCCGGTAAAATGACGGATATCCTTGTCCGGTATGCAATAAAAAAGATTATCGAATGATTATCGGGTATTACTAAAATAATTCCAAGAATAATTTTTGTGTTTGAAATTGTAGAAGTTTCATGACAATTAAGGCACACAAAATAAACATTGTTAACATTTGTTTTTTAGTTGCACTGATCAAACATACTACGAACTATTAAACCTGTTCTCACACTGTACAGATTCTCCGGGAGTGCAAGTAACGATTTTAAAAAATCAAGCACTAAGAATGATGAACAAACACTTTGCCAAAATGTGATTTAGAATGTAATATACAGACTATTATTCCCTAATAAATGCCCCTCCCCAAATAAACAGTGGACTGTGGTTCTTCTGTATGTCATTAAATATTATGTGACACATTTTAATCTGGTGAGGGTATATACACCACCTCTCCTACCCCACTTGATTGAAATTCATCCCAAAATTTCACTAACTAGCCCCAAATATAGCATTGAAATGATGAAAAATTTCTATCCTCAACTTTCAAACATATGTACCATGCTAGCGCTCTTATGCAACTATCAATGTTTTACCCCACAGGGAGGGAGTGGGTGTGGGTGCGGATTATGTAATCAGGTTACAAGCCCAGTTCATGAAATTTTAATGTAAAAACGAAATGTTTTCACATAATTGTTTGTGAGGAAATTATGCTTTTTATTGGTTGGTAAAAGAGTATTATTGTAACATTTCTGATTTAAACAAAACTAACCCACCAAATAATGTCAAAATTACGCCACAAAACTGCTCATCAACATGATGTACCGGTGTTCAGGTCATAGAATATAATGTTTATGTGCCAATTAAAAGAAAAGGTTTAATATGTTAATTTGACGCCCAGTTTTGGGTTTGGCCTGGCTGGTTAAAACTGTTTATATTGTGTCTATAGAGTTTGGATTCTGAAATCTGTTTAATATATACCTTGTCATCTGTACGTTTAGAAACTATATACAACTGTCGTAAAATGTGGCTGTTGACTTGATGGAATAGCATTCCTTTATTACCCTTGGTCCATTTCTGGGTTTTTTACTGAGTATAGTTTAACATCATCAAAACTGTCTGTTTAATTGTGTTTAAGTTATAAAACAGGAAAAAAATATTGTTTATATAGGCCGTACGGGGAAAAATGCACATGTTTATGTTTAAGAATCCTATTCACAGGCCCTCCTTTCAAATTGATAGAAAGAAAAGCTGAGGCTATATTAAGTGGGCAACCTACAGTAATTAAAAGAAATCTGACGACCACCATTAAACATTTAGGGCATGATCCTTTTACAGCATTTGTGGTTGTAATTATGCATTTAATAATAAAATCCACCCAGTCATCCCATTATTTTCCATACGCTGTATGAGAATGTCAACAATTATTTTGAATGATATAATTAAATATACTTTTATAAAAAAAATATGTATAAAATTCTACCTGTGGTCCACAGTCATGCACGTGTTACATCCTACAGTGTCGTGGTTAGGACAGAACATGTCCACTAATTTATCGCCATGTAATTCACATTTCTCGTTTATCGTTGCCCGTGGTTTCTGTGGTCCCCTCTTTTTCATCTCGGCTTGTTCCAATAGCTTATTTCTATGATCAGTAGTCCCTCTAAACTTATTATGAAACTCTACACAAGCCTTACAGAAATATTCTTCACATGCCGTGCAAAATGTGACAGCTTCTTTGTTGTTATTATCCCGTGCACATGGCGAGCAAACATAATCAAATACTTCATCAGAAGCTAGGCTTACTGAGCCTGAAAACTTCTGTCCTCTTGATGTCGCCATTTTATCACTTGTTTATCTGTTTATCGAACTCTGTGCGGTTGTGAGGAAGTTTAATACCTGATAGACTGCTTACCTGTGTTATTATACTTGGTTTTGATTGAACTGTAACTGTGAATAGTTTATACTTCGAGAACCAGTCAATTTGGTTAAGCTTTATTTGCCATTGTGTAAAGAAATACAGGTAGACTGTACCTATATTATTATTAGTCTATATATTGCACTAGACCAAAGTGATTTTAAATCAATAATAAATTGACTTTGGATATTGTCTGTCAGTGTACTTTAAAGGCCCAACTGCCGCATAAAAACCACTAGATGGAGGTGGGGCAGGTTTTTCATTTAAATTTATACACGGTTAAATCAGGGAGACCTTTTTCAAAATATTGAAAAGTCCACCTCATAAAAAAATTCAATATTAGGCACAGAAGTAAGCTGATATTGTAAATCTCCCTGATTTGGACCAAATCTACCTGATTTGGAAGTCCAATCTACCTGATGTGATGCTGGAATATTTGACATGTATGAAACATGAATAATACTAAAAAAACTGTCACAGTTCCAATAAAATAAACAGAAATTACATGTAAATACTAGTAGTTTGGAGTCATTATATTGAAAAACTTGACTCCTAGCTGAATAGTACATTTTCCTGCCGTCTGCAAACTCTGCAAACTCTACCCGGTTTTGATCAATGTTTTTAATATTTTGAGGAATAAAAAGTTTGAATTAACTTGAGTGTAAAATCATAATCCTATATCCTGGGACAGTTGGTTTTAGTGTAGAAGGCCGTTAATTGTATTTAAATAAACAATGGACTTATATGAATACATTTTTGCACCAAACCCTCAAATTGCGTATGGTTATATAATATATAATGTTTGCCTTGTCAGAACTGTTTGTGTATGATTGCTTAATGTAAATTCTTAGTCATTAATTTTGCATTAAGCACACATTATGTATTACATTTTTAACACTTGTGTCCTTTCTATTAAAAATAACAATTAAACAGAAGAAACTTTTAGAAATTATGTTATTCCGAATTTCCTCTTGAAATAAAGTCATGTTCTCTCAAGTATTAGGATTGAATGAACGTTGTTTAATGGCTCATCAACAAATTATAGGTTATTAGAGCAGCTCCAGAGAGACGGGATGGCGCCACTAAAAATCGACTGTCATAATTATATATGTACTGAAAATATACAAATGTGTAACATGTAAATTATGCCTTATTTGAAACTTATGGTCTTTCATTGTTGAAGATATTTATATTCTTATTGCCTTTAATTGTTGGAGGTTTCATACTGTTAGGATGTTTGATACATCCATGAAGATCTAGACTGGTATCAGTCTATAAATTAGACTATAAATAATAAAATTAGACAAATTAAAAAATAAAATAATAGACACTGCATAAAAATTGTTTATTTTATTTCAAGCTATGTTTCTCTTCATGGATGAATATATGATAAGACCAGACAAGTTATAAGTGGAGATATTTACCTCTTTCAGTGCTAAGGAAATTATATAATAATAGTTAAAAAGTTATAACATTAAGGACTCATGCCAGTGTAATGAAAATCATACAATCATGCATTTATTTGAATGAATGAATTGAATGTTGTTTAACGGCTCATCAACACAGTATAGATTATTTAGAGCCACCCCAGAGAGAGGGGAAGGATACATAGGAATCCGGGAACCGTTTTCCCTACTCTTATTATCGAATAGATTCCTATGGTTCTTTAACATGCTCGGAGGATAGACCGATACACGGGACCGCGTATTTACTTGAATAACAAGTGTTAAAACTGATTCTCCTTCAAATTGGAGTTTGCAGATTTTGTTAAGCACTATTGGTTGAAGTTCATGAAAATACTACGCAATGGTACTTTGTCCGCGCTCCATTGTCTGTCTGTCTGTAAGAGTCTCCATGGCCGAGGGGTTAACGACGTTGTGTTGTAAACCTTCTCGCCTCTCCTGCTGTGGGGTCAAATCCCACTGGCAGCTTGACATGTAAGTGAGAAAGTGTCGATTCTTACAGATGACGGGAGAGGTACAGTACTGGTTCTACCCAGGAACAGTGGGTGGTCTGCCTCCACCACAAAAATAAAAATCGACCGTCATATACAACCTTACATGTGTTGAAAATGATGTAAAAACACCATACTAACAAAAAAAAATCTTCTGCGCATAGACCCATATGTTGATTTTCTGGAAACTTCACCCAGACATTCCCCCAATATCCAGTTGGTCCTTAGAAACAAATTCCAGTTCCTGCATAATACTAGATTGATGCCACTGCTAAAAGTGCAATATTGTCAAACTTGCATTCTATGGGCGAATCCAGGAAATAAGTTTGGGGGCGTGTGTGTGACGAGGAAAAGTCGTGAGTTCGATCCCCACCATGACATGTGTTGTGACCCTCAGCAAGACACTTTAGCTGCATTTTCTCATTACTGATTCTACCCAGGAAGACATAGTGATTAATTGAATTGAATTGGTTTTAAGGCGCACAAACACATGAAAGGTTACATGGCGCTCTGTAGCCATGATTGCATACACCGTATTATGATAAAGACCTTGAATGATCATGATAAAAAAAAAAAGATTTTGGTTGTGGCGGAGGGGGGGGGGGGGGGGGGGGGGGGGGGGCATCACATGGGGATCGAGAGATAAGTTCACAGAGCTTCCGTTACAATCGATGTAAATCATATGTTTAAACAAATTAGGCTTAAAAACATACTTGTTTTTTTATTATGATTATTTATCATTTGTATTAACCATGTGATTGAACAACTTTGTTTCTTTTTCAGGTAAGTGCTGTTTTAAAGATTTACAGACAAACACGAAAGTCTGGGTGGTAATGTAAACCTTCATTTCATTATTAATCAATATTGGTCTGAATTTATCTGAGAGAGACTGGTTGGTAATGTAAACCTTCATGTCATCATCAGTCAACATTTATCTAAAATCTGAGAAAGCCTGGGTGGTAATGTTAACCTTCATTTCATCATCAGTCAACATTTATCTGAATTTATCTGAGAAAGCCTGGTTGGTAATGTAAACCTTCATGTCATCATCAGTCAACATTTATCTAAATTTATCTGAGAAAGCCTGGTTGGTAATGTAAACCTTCATGTCACCATCAGTCAACATTTATCTGAATTTATCTGAGAAAGCCTGGTTGGTAATGTTAACCTTCATTTCATCATCAGTCAACATTTATCTGAATTTATCTGAGAAAGTCTGGTTGGTAATGTAAACCTTTATGTCATCATCAGTCAACATTTCTCTGAATTTATCTGAGAAATGTAAACCATCATTTCATCATCAGTCAACATTTATCTGAATTTATCTCGGAAAGCCTGGTTGGTAATGTAAACCTTCATGTCATCATCAGTCAACAGTTATCTGAATTTATCTGAGAAAGCCCGGTTGGTAATGTAAACCATCATTTCATCATCTGTCAATATTGGTCTGAATTTATCTGAGAAAGCCTGGTTGGTAATGTAAACCTTCCATTTCATATTCAGTCAACATTTATCTGAATTTATCTGAGAAAGCCTGGTTGGTAATGTAAACCTTCATTTCATCATCGATCAACATTTCTCTGAATTTATTTGAGAAATGTAAACCATCATTTCATCATCTGTGAATCAACTTTGATCTGAATTTATCTGAGAAAGCCTGGTTGGTAATGTAACCATAATTTCATCATCAGTCAACATTTATCTGAGAAAACTTGTTTGGTAATTTTAAGATTCATTTTATATTTTCCGTCGACATATCTGAATGTATCTGAGAAATGTAAACCTTCATTTCATCGGTCAACATTTATCTGAATTTATCTTAGATTAAGCCTGGTTGGTAATCAGAGTAAACCTTCATAATTTTCATTGTCAGTCGGACATTGTGAGAGGGTTAATTTCCAGACACAACTAACATGGTATATGTTGCATGAACACATTTCCAGTGAGCAGGGCTAACTTACGGAAGAAAATTTCCAACTTAGTAAACATGGTACACTTCAACATGAGAAGTTTCGACTAACAAAATCAAGATTTCTCTGCCCAACTCAGGGGCTCATAATGCATCTTCACTTATTTATATTCTGTATCTGCCTTTACAATTTTAATTAATCCTGTCATCTTGTTGAGAAAGAAAATTCCAATCCAAGATATTTACATTTCTGCTGCACATGCCTGTATTAAAGTATTGTTTCTTGTTGCGCCTCAGTTTCAGAGAAAAATGTTTACTTTTGGGGCTGAGCTAAAAGAACAAGGTGCAGTTTGTTTGAAATTTATTGTAACCGGTGGCCCCGGGGTCAATCCTCCGTGGTGCCACTGAGTTCCGTCGGTGTGTTCTTGGGCAAGACACTTTACCTTAGCCTCGTCCGTCGGATGGGGACGTAAATCGGGCGGTCCCGTGTATCGGTCTATCCTCCGAGGCACGTAAAGGACCATAGGAATATATTCGATAATAAGAGTAGGGCAGGTTCCGGATTCCTATGTATCCTTCCCCTCTCTCTGGGGCGGCTCTAAATAACCTATACTGTGTTGATGAGCGTTAAACACATTCAATTCAATTGTTTAAATTGTCTGATGAACTTGTTTTGTTTTGCATGACCAACATTGTCTTGACATTCTCATGGTAACTGCCGTAAGTTGCTATAAAAAACAGCGTGCAATGTTGGCAACATCGCTGTTACAACAGTACATATTACAGATTTAAATCACTATTTTTAACACAATACATATTTACATTATTAAAGTCTGAAAAACTGATAGAACAAACATAATGTAAATAAATATAAGTACATAATTTCATATTTCGATCTTTCTACAGGGTATGAAAAACATTAGCTAGTTTAAAGTTAGTGAGAAGCCCTTTAAAGGGGTGAATTCGGGCTTCATGCACTTTAAACTATCCTAATGTTTTTTATAGCCCGTAGTAAAAATATCGCACTCAAGCCTTAAGTATAATGGGTTTGTTTTTTTCGAAATGAGGCTCTACAGAGGTTCTGATATGAGACTCTACAGAGGCTCTGATATGAGGCTCTACAGAGGTTCTGATATGAGGCTCTACAGAGGTTCTGATATGAGGCTCTACAGAGGTTCTGAAATGAGGCTCTACAGAGGTTCTGATATGAGGCTCTACAGAGGTTCTGATATGAGGCTCTACAGAGGTTCTGAAATGAGGCTCTACAGAGGTTCTGATATGAGGCTCTACAGGTTCTGATATAAATTCAGCCATGGAGAGAAACAGAGTTTGAAATAAAATCATTTGTATGCGGAGTATTATTTTACCTACCTGCCCTATTTATTTTTTTGAAGCCGTTAGCGGAAACAAACTTTTTTTTTTGGCCTTACCACCCCTGAACTGATTCTTTTTAATCTTCACCTCATGTCAAAATAAGTAACCCCCATTTGCTCCCACCCATCCCTCGTTAACAAAAGACAACATACATGTACCATTCAAACTGATATAATACCACCCACCCCTTGTTAACAAAAGACAACATACATGTACCATTCAGACTGATATAATAGACCCCCATTTGCTCCCGCCCATCCCTCGTTAACAAAAGACAACATACATGTACCATTCAGAATTTCAGACTGATATAATAGACCCCCATTTGCTCCCGCCCATCCCTCGTTTACAAAAGACAACATACATGTACCATTCAAACTGATATAATAGACCCCCATTTGCTCCCGCCCATCCCTCGTTAACAAAAGACAACATACATGTACCATTCAGACTGATATACATACATGTACCATTCAGACTGATATACATACATGTACCATTCAGACTGATATACATACATGTACCATTCAGACTGATATACATACATGTACCATTCAGACTGATATACATACAGGTACCATTCAAACTGATATACATACATGTACCATTCAGACTGATATACATACATGTACCATTCAGACTGATATACATACATGTACCATTCAGACTGATATACATACATGTACCATTCAGACTGATATACATACATGTACCATTCAGACTGATATACATACAGGTACCATTCAAACTGATATAATAGTTTATAATATTATACTCCTCAAAATAAGTTAAGGACCGCAAGAATATTTCTCCATATGCTTACCAGTGAAATGGACTATATACCATTTTCAAACAGTTACACAGAATGTGTAAGCAATGTTGCATTACACTGGACATTGTCAGGTCTTCTGCATTAGATGAAAGAATAAAATGTTGATAAACATTGTTTTGTTAATTAAAAAGAGTCCGAGATTTTTGATAATTTCTAAAAATCATGAATTTAACAATACTAAAAGTTTTTAATATGTTTTGTCAATTTAATCATGACGTTTAATCACTACCAAGGGAACTATGGACGCTAAATTTTAATTTTCCCCCAAAATTTACTAACTTTTGAAAGTTTAAACAGTTTTGAAAAACGTTGATTTTTTATCCCATCCAAAATGAGGAAAGTTTTCAAGACCTAGTTGCATATTTGGAACTGCAAGCTTACCTGGAGAGTTATTCTAAAGAAAATGGTGACAGATGTTTGTTAAGGAATCAATAGTCATAAAAATAACAAGAAATAACATTTTTGGGTGAAAAAAAAGCATTTTTATTGAAATTCAAAATCTGAGAATTTTCAACTTATTTTCTTTGGTGTAAAATGTTGCTAAAGAATACGGAAACATGAAACAGTTTCCATTTTTGGAATGCAATGTGTATTTAAACTTGTGCGATGATGCACACTTTAATCTTATTGAAATAAAGAAGGGATGGTCCTTAACTTATTTGAGGAGTATAGATTATAATCACATATTTATTGAGAAAATGACAATGACAGATAAAGGTCATTATACAAGAAAACATCAACCCCATTGTGTGTTTTGTCACTTAGATAGATACATAGGTCATAGCACTGTGTAAACTTTGTCCAGTCATACACTGCTAATGCCTACTTCACCTATGGATAGCCTGTCCCAATTGTTGTGAAACACAATTATCACATTACTGTCTTCACCTAATTAACCCCATTCATTAATTGTTTTTTCTAATGTTCGTAAATTCAGACATTACGTTATCCCGCCTTAACTCTATTAAGCTTTGGGAAAGCTAAATATTAGCAGAATTTTGTAATGGATATTTCGACAATAAAACGTTTAAAAAGATTTTTACTGAAAAAATGGGATAACCTGTTTAAAATTACTTAGTGTTTGCCCTACTTTTTCCTCCAATCAGATGGTGAGGAATTTTAAAAAAATGGCGAACTTATTCATGTAAATTTCTAACGATCACCAATTTTAACCATTTAATCATTAATCGCTTACTAAATGGCACGCGCTTGTTTGTACACAAGGAGGCGAATTTAGTAGAAGCGCGAACGTGTTAAGAGAGGCGTGGCTTCGTAGAAGCGCGGGGAAAAAGTAGGGCAAACACTAAGTCAGTTAGAGGCTAAGAAGTGAAATTTTAACAATTAAGAAACCCCGGTCAGTCGCTGCGCTCCTTCCCTTAGGGTTTCTTAATTGTTAAAATTTCACTTCATAGCCTCTAACTAATACTTAATGACATGTTGCAGTAGATAAGCATGTGTAACAAAAACATCTCCAGGAAGTTAGGTATTGTAACATGTATCTATTTGGTAATCTGTTTTACTCTGTAATGACAGGGTATACCTTTCACGGTTAAAGGGACATACGGCAATCTTGATTTTTTTTAAAAAGCTCACGGCATCCCGTAAGTTTTTCTGTATAACATGCATTTGTTCAATCATTCATATTAATTATAAGACTAATATAATATAAAGAAAACAGTTTTTGCATATTATTTATTGTTGATTATATTGCACCAATATTTTATTAAAAAACTAGGGCAGAATAAGACAAAGAAAATGAAAAAATGAAAACTTTATTTAATTATATGTAAGCAGGTTTAAAGTTAATATGATACTGGAAAAATGAATCGAAATGCTAATTTCAGTGCTTGATAAACACTGCATGATTACGATGTGTGCCTTTAACTACTATAACCCAGTAATCATGGTACGCGCTAGATAATTGAATGTTGTTTAACGGCTCATCAACACAGTATAGGTTATTTAGAGCTGCCCCAGAGAGAGGGGAAGGAGAAGGATACATAGGAATCCAGGAACCGTGCCCTACTCTTATTATCGAATAGATTAATTCCTATGGTTCTTTTTTTTAACGTGCTCAGAGGATAGACCGATACACAGGACCGCCCAGCTTACGTCCCCATCCGACGGATGAGGTACACAGTATAGAGGCCTAGTACTGACATGGTTATTACCCTTCAGACCTAACTGGGGTATATAAGGGTCATAATGGCTGGGGTATAATTATATACCTGGTTATGGAAAAAGCATGGAAAGCTTCCTTATTTACAAAAATACACACACACATCAAAACACAGCTAATTTGAAGAAATCTGCTATTACATTTTAATTATGTTGACTTCATACAAAAGCTTTATTGGGAGAGCCTTATCAGTATTTCCTCATGAAATTGTTTGTCAAACAGTGATTGACAGATTTACATGCAGTTACCTATACAAATTCTCTCCCCGTGGATCAAACTTCAAGATTGCCATGTGTCCCTTTAATGAAGGACACGTACCTAATAATAAAACATAGTACATATGACAGGCCTATGGCAGTGGAATTGTGTCAACTATACACTTTTTGAGCTGAGACATAATGGTGTTAAATCACTGAAACTATTTTTTAAAGAACTGCAGGCCTCGACACTAACAGCATCCTGGGATCCCGAGAACACCAAATTTTTGGGAGAGACACCAACTCTGCCAAATTTTGGTATTCCTACGGGCTCCTCGATTTTTGGGAGTGGAAATATTAAAATCTGCAACAAAAATAGTTCAATTAAATCGAAGTTGCATTGTTTATGAATACATTTTGTTCTAAATGCGGAAACCCTGGGTGGAGTATGCCTGACTACTCTAAATTCTCATCCCTCGAGGCAAAATTCTCAATGGTTTACATTTTGGACATAAGGTGACATAAGCGCCATCTGGTGGAATTCAATTCAGGGTATGCACACGCCTTATCCAATGAGGTAAGGTATAGTTAAAGAACTGGCCAATCACAGCATACGTTACAGTCAGAGTAACCTCTGTTAAAAGTGTCACCTGACCGAAAATCATGACTTGATCTGCTTTCAAACTCTTTTTCAAAGTAACAAGACCGATCAAATAATTAATACCGGTAGTTGTTGTCTTAAATCTTCGATAAGGCTAACTTTAAGGCATTCAAAACACGTTATAGCATAAATAGAAGTTTGTAGATGATGCGTAATTGAGCTATTTCGATCGAATATCGACTTGCCATTTTTTTCCGGCCGAAAATGAAAATTATTTAGGACGAAAAAACATGTTTTTTTCTTCATACTTTCATACAACAGGATAAGTTTAGCACAATTTTTTTGGCATTGAAAAATGTGTTAATGGATACAATAGTTTGTAACTGATGACTTTTCGATCGAATTTCGTTGAACATTTTTCAGACGAAGAACGTGCGGTAGCATAGTAGTTTAGATAGTACATGATTTCGGATGCAGAGAATTTTGTTGTTGAAGTAAGTGTAACATCAGCAAAACTGTACTGTGTTGTGTTACAAATGGGGGAATAAACACATTGGTTTATATAGGCAGTATGGAGAACAAGCATCGTAGGAAGATATTTTAAATTAAGTGTGAGTTTAAAATTTACAAATTGGTTCATAATTTTGATAGAGCATCATCAAAAAAACTGACTAATCAGTCACCAGAAACAAGACATACCAATACATTCTGGTAGATGATAAACCCGTCCTTTATCCTTGATGTTCAACCAAGTTTACTGTTAAAATTAAGGTATCTACAGTGTGATTTTTTGAAAACCCTGCATATTTCATGCACAAACATAATCTCCTAGAGTCGCGGCATGTCAAAATGTCAGTAACGATACATTTTCAGATGTAAGCCTAATACGGTACCTTAAAATAATGAATTGCCATTTATTGTCGGAAATGTGACATATCTATTACCCATTGCCACTAATCCACTTAAAGACACTTGAGAGCCTACTTAAAGTGCTTAAGGCCACTCCAAATCACTAAGACCCCCATATTTCACCCCAAAACACACACACAATGTGGTCCTGCCTTAATTCCATTAAAACTTAAAGGCATTTTGTCCATCTAGGTGTCAGACCGGTGAAAATCAGCCCATTGAACACAATGTAAAATAGGCTATTTTTGGAGATCGGTCACAAGTTCCACAACATTCGTTCGCTTATAAAGTAAATTTTAATTCTGTGCATTACACACCTTTGGCTCGCAAATGGTCCCATATTTTGAATATAAAACACCAATTCAGTTTTTCAACATTTCCCGTCATTCATTCACACTATGCGTATTTTAAAATAAACATATCAGTTATAGGACTGTCCCGAGATTCCTCTGTTAACAGTTTATTGAGAATATAATTCATCCATGTAAGTAACTGACCCCAGAGCAATAAAATACCCATTTTCGTACAGCAGGGCATCAGTTATCTGACAGCAGATAGGCACATTTAAAAAAATAGAAATAAGTTGGTGTAACAAAATGCGATCTGCAAATAGAGATAAGGCAGTGATATATACTTCTAACATGCAATCAACAAGAGGAGATTTAAATTATCACCTTGTTATGAAAACATGCACCTACTAGTAGGTACATCATTTATTGAAGATTATAGGTGCGATGCCAACAATTAAGATGCCAACAATTAACGCTTGATTGCAGCAACTTGTTTTATTCGAGAAGGATTTTGCCAGAATCAACACTTTTTGATTAATGCATTCGGTAAATCGTTATAAACGTCTAGTAACAATGTTATATCCTCTGCAGTGTTATAACTAACCCCATCTTTCCTAATTGGAAAACCTTTTACTGCTTTAATGATAACCAACACACAATTAGTTTGCCAATTTCGCATCATTTTGTGAAGAAATTTAGTATCTCAACACCGGTTATTACATTTCCGTGTTTCAGAGGACAGGTTTAAACGGCTCTCAAAACAAGGAAAGCAGTTTCGAAAATGGTGTAACTTTATTTTTTTTGATTATGGCCTAATGCCAATACTTTCACCTATTTTATATATAGAATATAGATAATGAAATACAAAATAAAATTAGAATAAAAGTAACATTTGTCAACATTTCTATTCAATATTTGAAAAATGCGATGGTTTCATGGCGTTTCGTAAAACCTCCCTGATTTGGACCAAATCTACTTGATTTGGAAGTCCAATATCCCTGATTTGATGCTGGAAAATTTGGCATGTATGCATCCAAACCTCATGGTGATTTATATTAAGAAATGCTCAAAGATACATATTGCAATCCTGGTTCACCTACTGAGACTTTAAATTGAATATATTTCTCAGGTTCTTGTTGGTTACCTTGTTCCTGATTGGTTACCTTGTTCTTGATTGGTTTTCTTGTTCCTGATCGGTTACCTTTTTCCAGGTTGGTTACCTTGTTCCTGAGTGGTCACTTTGTTCCTGATTAGCTACATTGTTCCTGATTGATAACCTTGTTCCAGATTTGTTACTTTGTCCTGATTAGCTACAATGTTCCTGATGGTTACCTTGTTCCATATTAGCTACATTGTTCCTGATTGGTGACCTTGTTCTTGACCAGCTACATTGTTCCTGATTGGTTACCTTGTTTCTGACTGGCTACCTTGTCCTTGATTGGTTATCAGGTTCTCAATCTAATTGATTACCTTGTTCCTGATTAGTTACCGGGTACCTGATTGATACATACCTGTCAAGTTTCACGCATTGGGCGTGAGACACACACATTTTTGTGTCAAATCACGCTCACAGGCATCCATTCTACAGTCTCACGCATTCTAACAATTTGATATTTTTTTAATGACATTTAGTATATTTTATACCAAAACTCGATAGCATTTAGTAAAGTTTAACCAGGAATTCCATATCACTGTCATATATTGTGTGATTTAAATGAATTCAATTAGAATATAATATTTTTATGACCATATGAACGGTATTACGAATGGTGAACATATTTCAGTTAAATTGTGGCAGTCAATTTTTACCATTGTTGGTTCAAATGTATTTAACATATTCATAAACTTAAGTCCACGGGAACAAATAATTGTCATGCTAAATGGTATGAGACCACTTAGTGATAAATGCAATTTGACTTGTTTAAAAGTTGTTATTAACGCTTTCCATTTAATATGGAGTGTTGGACAAGCGGTAAATTGAAATAATGTATTAGTAGCCATGTGTGTAATTAAAATGTAATGTCATTGACTCTCCCTTATATTTCGCTTCTGTAAGGGAGAGTGATGTTATGATGTTTATTTTTCAAGAATGTATTTGATAAACTGGTAAGATGAAGTAAACTATGTGTGATTCCATACCTGATCTTTTATTTCGTTTCATAAAGGCTGGGTATGGACTCGATTACTAGTTTATCTTTAAACATAACAATTTTTTAACACTTTGTAATCTGTTGTACATATTGAATATGAAAAGTATTTATTATAAGGGTAAGCAAATATGTTCCATGAACATATGAGTACAGTCATGGAATCAGTTTAATTATATTAAAAGACTCCAACATGAATGTATATATATTAACTTATTCTTATACTTTACTCTATGTCAAAATTTCTCTCATTGTCTATTGTAGTAGTACTTCTGTGTTACTGCGTATATTTGTCCCTAAATTACTGATTGTCATGTATATATTATTATTGAATTGTTTGAATGCTTATATGTAAACTTATATTGTATGCTCTCCAACTGGGAGGAAAATAAAGAATCAATCAAACCAAAACTCGATAGCATTTAGTAAAGTTTAACCAGGAATTCCATATCACTGTCATATATTGTGTGATTTAAATGAATTCAATTAGAATATAATATTTTTATGACCATATGAACGGTATTACGAATGGTAAAACCTCTATAGTAAAATTCATAAAATTCAAACAAAGTAAGGGACTTCAACCAATAGCCCCTTAAACCAAGGGTCAGCTGCCCCATGGGGCCCATTTCACTCTTGACTTCCATTGGGCCTTGACAGCTATGTTGATTACCTTGTTTCTGATCAGTTGTAACCTTGTTCCTGATTAACTACCTCATTCCTGACTGTCTTTCTTGTTCACAACACAACTATTCCACTTACCTGTTGTCCCATTATCAAAATAGGGCTCAATATTGCATTAATACTTAAGTTGATATTTATAATATACTATCCATTAGGCCAGAGTTTTTTTATTTTTAGATTTACGGACCCGCCGACTGCAAGTTTTGCCAAAACCAAAAAAAAAAAAAGATTTTTTTTTTCAACTCTTTTTAAAAAATAAATAAATAAATAAATAAAAAAATATGAAGTCAGGCAACTGGGAGAAACTTTCAGTATTGTGAGACCTATCTGCCTCTCCTGCTTCAACAGAGCCTTAAAATCATCCACACGGAATGCTAAAAAAACAACGAAGCAAAAACAATGATATTTGGATGTATGAAAGTGCTAATTCAAACTGGGAAATAACGTTGGTTAAAAATTTAAGAATTGAAAGTTATTTTTATGTGTTTCGTCGAGGTATGAAATACTACAGTAACATATTAAAATGGCATTTTTTGGTCACCATCTTAATTTTTTTTTTTTTTTTTTTCCCTCCTCCTACCCTCAACTTTTAGAAAAAAAATCCGTAAATCAATTAAAAAAAACTGGCCTAACATGGTCCGGCCTTGAAGGCCATTAATCGATGTGAGGCTTATATTAAAGCATATTTTTATATAGTATTTTATAAGGGATATTTCGACATTAAAGCACGTTTAAAATCATTTTTTACTGAAAAAAAAATGATTACCTGTTTAAAACTACCTATTAACTGTTTTAATTTTAAAATATACAAACTTTTTAAACCTTAAGGTTTTATTTCATACCCCAGCCAACCCCGTTTTCGCTTCTTGGAGAAGGGGTTGGATGGGGTATGAAAGTTAATACTTGGACCATGTAATGCATTCATCTGTATCTTAAGTCGCTGTCCCATTATGACCTTGTGCATGTAAATGGGGCCGTATAACTGAAATCATTTCCACCTTTATTTAGTGTATTGCAGCAGCTACCCTTAAAAACACAATAAACAACATTCAATTCAATTCAATTGTCTCTGACACCTGTAATGAGCAAATACAATAATGATGATTTCATAAACATTTTATTAGCCAGTACAGTAATTAATTTGTGAGTTCATTTAATTATGATGATTAAATTTGGTACCTCCCACCTGCCCCTTGCTGATTACTCCCATGATATATTCGCTTTGTAATCAATATCATGTCATATGTTGTTATATGATAGTAATTTTGCCAAAATATGCAAAACCATTACATTTGAACTGGACTGTATATTACACAGCTGCTGTACAGTACAGTGCAGGTAGTAGGGGCAATGTGCAGGTAGGAGGGGCAATCCAGGTAAATATTGATGCTTTTTGCAAGTTCAGCTTTTAACACTGATGCTGGTACCCGAATATGTCAGAGATAACCCAAAACAAAAGGAAACATTGTTGGGACTCGTTTTCATCTTGAGTGACACCGACTTTATACAGACATGCAAAACTTCATGTGGGAAAATACAGACATGTAAATACGTTTTTCTAAAAGATTTGCATGCGTTTCACATTATAGCACCTACATATACCTCATTATCTATTTATAGATGGTAACAGTGACTCTACTGGAAATTTTTTAGAGAATTGATATTTTTAGTTTTGTTGTCTGCCCGTATTTACCTTCTGTCCCTGTTTACCCCGATTGCCCCTACAGTACAGTTGTAGTATTGGTCAAAATGTGAAGCCATACTTTTGAACTGGACAGTATAATACACGAGTGCACACTGCAGTGTGGCAAATTAGAGCGCAGTACGGAAGACATGTGTGGAACTATACTTTTGAACTGGACAGTATGTTACACAACTGTACAGTACAGAACATTCAATCAATGAGTGCTCTTTGATCTGTATGGGATACCTCATAGTGGACCATTGTGTAAAAAGTATACTAAACCGTGTCAAACATTATACAAATTCAGTGAAAACCAAGGATAGTAACTGTTACACATCAAACTTTTATTTTCGGTAAGTGTTTACAACTTTTCATATTTTTTTCATTCATGAAACTGCTCATGAGCTCATGGTTGAGAAGAGCAGGTTAATACCATGTGTTTACATTAAAGGGTCAGGTGTGTAAACTCTCACGTACACATGTTTTCCTGTGTATTTTCAGATGTCATATTTGGCACTTTCAAGCCATGTTGAATAGGCATTCTGAAAACAGAAGGATTTAGTTTGAACAGCAAAATTCAGGGAAAATCAATACATGTTTAGTTTGGTTTTCTGAACAAAGAAAGATGAATTTTGAACAGAAAAAATCATGTCATATACTTAAGATTTCTTGAAAAAGTTATGTTTTGTTTATTTTTGTAACTCTCTGCATTGTTAATTTCATACCCAATAGTTCCTCTCTAATGGGTATATGTGTTTTTACAGCTATTTTGAGAATATTGCAAAAGGTTCTTTGTGAGGGCCTATATCGTCCCTCTGTTTAATCTGTTACTCTCTGTTAAATGGTATTTGGTATTCCAAAAAGAGGCTGAATTCTAAACTGAAGAGTATGTGTGCAGTGGGGTAGAAACCCTCATATTGGCGTCACATACTGTGAAAACCTCTCAATACGATGTCCGACATAATAAACCTATACTTTTGTATATATATTTATTATTATAGGTATCTAGTCATTTCGTAACCTTACCTTTTCGTAACCGTACGATCTTGGTTGAATCGTAACCATTGCGTTAGTCATATCGTAACCATTCAAAATCATTAAGTCAAATCGTAACCATCAGTCGCATAATAAATAATATTATTAATTTTAAGTATAAGTGTCCGAGACGTAATCGTTACCTGGTTAGGCTAGACAGTGAATCAGTTGTTAGAATGTCAATTATATAATTATAATTATATTGTTTGTACAAACCTACAAATAATTATCAAAATAATATAGTTCAAACATGTGTTTAAATGCAATTATTATGTATATATCATTTATATTGAAAACTAGTGGGTGACACGACTCACTATGATCTTTAAGACAAATATAATTATATTGTTTGTACAAACCTACAAATAATTATCAAAATAATATAGTTCAAACATGTGTTTAAATGCAATTATTATGTATATATCATTTATAGTGCTAATCTGTCAGATTTATTGCAATTATTATTATCACCTCCGTTCCTGACTTTATTGTTTTATTTATTACACCTTAGGTACACATAATACCTGCAATTTAATTATTCACAAAACTAACCTCAAAAAAGTAAATATGCATCATACAGTGCAGTACACTTCGTATGAAATAAATATTAGTTTTATACGATCTTTTGAAGGGACAACGGACAGGGGAATCAACTCTACCATACTATTAACACCATTGTTTTAACTACATACTAAAATAATAATTAAAACATTTGAATTGTACAAAGATATTTATTCACATTTTAAAATCATAAATTCAAAGGTTAATATTTGACTAATGGATTTTTGAACGGTTACGATATGACTAACAGAATGGTTACGATTCGACCAAGATAGTGCGGTTACGAAAAGGTAAGGTTACGAAATGACCATAATTCTTATATATACTGTGTAAGTAAAAAACTGTTTGTCCGAAACCATTGACCATTTCAGTTTATTTTTAGAACATACTACCACTGATATCGAGCCCTAGTCTCGAGTATGCCACTTTTGGTCTCTGAGTACACCAATCTTGGTCTCTGAGTACACCAATTTTGGTCTCTGAGTACAGCACTATTCATTCTTGAGTATATCACACTTGGTCCCTGAGTGTGCCACTCTTGGTCTGAGTACAACACTCTTGTCTCTGAGTATGCCGCTGTTGGTCTCTGAGTACTCCACTATTCATCCTTGAGTATGCCACACTTTGTCCCTGAGTGTGCCACTCTTGGTCTGAGTACAACACTCTTGTCTCTGAGTATGCTGCTGTTGGTCTCTGAGAACACCACTCTTGGTCTCTGAGTCTGAGGAGTCTCTTAGTACACCACTCTTCATCCTTGAGTATGCCACACTTGGTCCCTGAGTGTGCCACTCTTGGTTCAAATACAACTCTCTTGTCTCTGAGTTCCTAAAAGTTATCTGCATAGCTACTATTAGGCCATATAGGCCCGGGCATATATACATCAATTTGAAAAAATAAAAATAAATGAAAAGTCCAAAAATGGAAAAAACCTGAAGCCGGAGTGGGTAGGGGGTTAAGGATAAACATTAATTTTGTTTCTAATTTTATTTTACAGTGTAGTTATTTCAACTTTGTCAAATTCTCAAATTTGTAAAAAATATTTCAAATACGACACAAGTGTTCTGTCAGATATACGCCAAATTGCAACATTACCTACATAGCTAGGTTTAAAAAAACACGACAGGGAGTATGCCCCCGGACCCCCCTAGTTTGTAGGGCCTATATATGCATTTCATGTCAGCCTCGCCCCTGAAGTCATAAACTAAAATATTGCTGTATGTCCCTTTAAACTGCTGTAATCTGCTCTTGAGCATAAATTATTTGGAGAAACTCTGAAAAGTGATTAAAGGCATAATAAATGCCATGCAGTTGTCTGATTGAAGAGCTAAGCTGTGTTATATGTCATACAGTTAGCTGATTGAAGAGCTAAGCTGTGTTATATGCCATACAGTTAGCTGATTGAAGAGCTTAGCTGTGTTATATGCCATACAGTCATCTGATTGTAGAGCTAAGCTGTGTTATATGTCATACAGTTAGCTGATTGAAGAGCTTAGCTGTGTTATATGCCATACAGTTAGCTGATTGAAGAGCTTAGCTGTGTTATATGCCATACAGTTAGCTGATTGAAGAGCTTAGCTGTGTTATATGCCATACAGTTATCTGATTGAAGAGCTAAGCTGTGTTATATGCCATACAGTCATCTGATTGAAGAGCTAAGCTGTGTTATATACCATACAGTTAGCTGATTGAAGAGCTTAGCTGTGTTATATGCCATACAGTTAGCTGATTGAAGAGCTTAGCTGTGTTATATGCCATACAGTTAGCTGATTGAAGAGCTTAGCTGTGTTATATGCCATACAGTTAGCTGATTGAAGAGCTTAGCTGTGTTATATGCCATACAGTTAGCTGATTGAAGAGCTAAGCTGTGTTATGTCATACAGTTATCTGATTGAAGAGCTAAGCTGTGTTATATGCCATACAGTTATCTGATTGAAGAGCTAAGCTGTGTTATATGTCATACAGTTATCTGATTGAAGAGCTAAGCTGTGTTATATGTCATACAGTTATCTGATTGAAGAGCTAAGCTGTGTTATATGCCATACAGTTATCTGATTGAAGAGCTAAGCTGTGTTATATGCCATACAGTTATCTGATTGAAGAGCTAAGCTGTGTTATATGCCATACAGTTAGCTGATTGAAGAGCTTAGCTGTGTTATATGCCATACAGTCATCTGATTGAAGAGCTAAGCTGTGTTATATGCCATACAGTTAGCTGATTGAAGATCTTAGCTGTGTTATATGCCATACAGTTATCTGATTGAAGAGCTAAGCTGTGTTATATGTCATACAGTTATCTGATTGAAGAGCTAAGCTGTGTTATATGCCATACAGTTATCTGATTGAAGAGCTTAGCTGTGTTATATGCCATACAGTCATCTGATTGAAGAGCTAAGCTGTGTTATATGCCATACAGTTAGCTGATTGAAGAGCTAAGCTGTGTTATATGCCATACAGTTAGCTGATTGAAGAGCTTAGCTGTGTTATATGCCATACAGTTATCTGATTGAAGAGCTAAGCTGTGTTATATGCCATACAGTTAGCTGATTGAAGAGCTTAGCTGTGTTATATGCCATACAGTCAACTGATTGAAGAGCTTAGCTGTGTTATATGCCATACAGTTATCTGATTGAAGAGCTTAACTGTGTTATATGCCATACAGTTATCTGATTGAAGAGCTAAGCTGTGTTATATGCCATACAGTTAGCTGATTGAAGAGCTTAGCTATGTTATATGCCAAACAGTTATCTGATTGAAGAGCTTAACTGTGTTATATGCCATACAGTTATCTGATTGAAGAGCTAAGCTGTGTTATATGCCATACAGTTAGCTGATTGAAGAGCTTAGCTGTGTTATATGCCAAACAGTTATCTGATTGAAGAGCTTAGCTGTGTTATATGTCATACAGTTATCTGATTGAAGAGCTTAGCTGTGTTATATGTCATACAGTTATCTGATTGAAGAGCTTAGCTGTGTTATATGTCATACAGTTATCTGATTGAAGAGCTTAGCTGTGTTATACAGTTATCTGATTGAAGAGCTTAGCTGTGTTATATGCCAAACAGTTATCTGATTGAAGAGCTTAGCTGTGTTATATGCCATACAGTCATCTGATTGAAGAGCTAAGCTGTGTTATGTCATACAGTCATCTGATTGAAGAGCTTAGCTGTGTTTTATGTCATACAGTTATCTTATTGAAGAGCTTAGCTGTGTTATACAGTTATCTGATTGAAGAGCTTAGCTGTGTTATATGTCAAGTTAATCTTTAATCAAGCCTTCTCCGACCTCACCAACTTCTCACCTCTCACCACTGCGGGTTCGAATCCCACTGGGAGCTCGACTTGTAAGTGAGAAAGTGTCAATTCTTACGGATGGCGGGAGGTGTACAGTACTGGTTCTACCCAGGAAAAATGGGTGGTCTGCCTCCACCACCAAAAAATCGACCGTCATATCATTTTAACCTGACATGTGTTGAAAATGACGTAAACACCATACAAACAAACAAACTGACCCTACCAGCCCTTTTTACGATTTTGATATTTTATCCGGCTGTGTAATTTCACAAAAACAGAAGCTTTTAGGATCAGAGAAGGCTGGGATTAATGTTGGATTAATGTCGAGTGCAAATTACTGCGATGTTCCAGTGAGTAGATTCTCATTCTCGGAAAAAATAACTAGATTCCAGCAGAACAATCGGAGGGTGCATGATGGTGAATATTACCAGAACATTTTTCACTCCAGCGACTTACCATATAGCAAATATTGTCTGAATCATACAGAAAAACTAATCATTACGGTTGGCGGGAGGATGTCGGGAGTTATACAGTACTGGTTCTACCCCCAAAAAATGGGGTGGCCTGCCTCTACCAAAGAAAAATCGACATATATGGCCTAACATGTGCTAAAAATGAAATAAAACACCATTAAAAAAAATTCTTTAAAGTAAATGGTTCAACTAATAAATTAGCCGCAAACCAATACATTAGTTTTGTTTATTTTTTGCTTCTTCAAAGTTCCCCCCTACACCTGGCCATCGCAACCCATCCTCTCCTTTCTCTTTGTTTAATTTTCCAAAAAAACGGAGAAAACACAAGATTTCTGGTAGTGGGGAAGTGGAACTTGAAAACTTCAATGAATCATGGAAATAGTTGTTAATAAGGAAGAAGTCAATAATTCTGTTTACAATTTTTTTGTCTGTAGAGTAAACACTGAAAATAGGTTAACTATTGTTCAAACAAAATGTTAGATAAGCAGGCTTCCAATATGTGCAGGGTTACATGTTGACAGGAGAGGTTATTGTAACTGCCAATATTTATAGAGATCAAAGGGTCAGCAGTTCACAATATGATATCTGCATGACTGCTGTCAATAATAATATACAGATCAACACTGAACCAGCACTATATATAAATCAATTGATTTGGATTTTGTGTTGCACCAACAGCTATTAAAGGTCATAATTTTATGGCGCTTTCCAGCTTCCATTGATGGAGGAAGACCCCAGTTGACTCTCCGGGCAATTTTCTTGCATGGATGGGCACCTGGATAGAACCACCGACCTTCCACAAGCCAGTTGGATAGCGTTGTCTCATAAAGGTTCCTGGTCGAACCCACAGCGGTTAGGGGCAAGTGAGTTCAAGTCGCCGACTCAAACCACTCAGTCACACTGACTCCCCTCAAACCACTCAGTCACACTGACTCCCCTCAAACCACTCAGTCACACTGACTCCCCTTAAATCACTCAGTCACACTGACTCCCCTCAAACCACTCAGTCACACTGACTCCCCTCAAACCACTCAGTCACACTGACTCCCCTCAAACCAATCAGTCACACTGACTCCCCTTAAATCAGTCAGTCACACTGACTCCCCTTAAATCAGTCACACTGACTCCCCTCAAACCACTCAGTCACACTGACTCCCCTTAAATCAGTCAGTCACACTGACTCCCCTTAAATCAGTCACACTGACTCCCCTCAAACCACTCAGTCACACTGACTCCCCTTAAATCAGTCAGTCACACTGACTCCCCTTAAACCACTCAGTCACACTGACTCCCCTTAAATCAGTCAACTAAACTTTAACCCTCGT
The DNA here is from genome assembly GCA_037043455.1 of Cyrtodaria siliqua. Classification (NCBI taxonomy): domain Eukaryota; kingdom Metazoa; phylum Mollusca; class Bivalvia; order Adapedonta; family Hiatellidae; genus Cyrtodaria; species Cyrtodaria siliqua. The sequence goes on along the minus strand of JAWPHD010010109.1, from coordinate 24,458 downwards.
CATATATTGGGTAGAACAGCTGGAACCCCTATCTTTGTTAATTTAAAGATGAATGGCCACCATTTTTATACTATTATCAATTAACAAATTTAACACTTAAACATCATATAAACATTTCTTTATCGTCTCGGAGAGAAACATATATTTATAACCGCTAATAAGTTGTATGTAAAAATAAGTATTTTTATATGTTTACCACTGTGTGCATGTGACTGCACGGGAAAATGTAGTTAATCTGAATTGTAAAAGCTGCACCACTATTGCCAGATAATTGATAAATACATTTACCTGTGGATTAATTTACCTGTTCTCTATGTCATCAAACAAAATCTTATTCTCACTTTTCGCATATTGCAATGTGTGATTTGTAAAAAGCTATTGTTGTATATTGATTTCAGTTTAAATAAACAAAAGCATGTTCATGAAACAAAACATAGTCGGAGAACTTTAAACAAATCCATTGCCGTGTGTTTCTTTAACAGCATTCTGTCAAGATATCAAAGGGACACAACTCTATTATCAAAATCTTAGGGACCCAACTCTAAATGGTCATTGCTAACATGCTGTATGACCGATTAGCTCAGGACTATGTAAACTCAGAGGCCCGTGTCAAGTTTTCTCTATGAAAAGCATCGGTATATTGAACAGTATCTAGGGTATAACATTATATTAAACATCAAACTTTACTTGTATGAAGGAAAATATGTAAATTAACAAATTACAATTTGTTGATAATTTATTGGTTTCAGAAAAACACACCAAAATACAACTAATGAAACACCAGCTTTTATGTTTTAATATGTCGGTCTCATACACAAGCTGTATTGGGAGGGCCCCATCAACTGAAACAAAATTGAATACCTGACCATTGTCTCATGAAATACCTGACCATTGTCTCATGATATACCTGACCATTGTCTCATGATATACCTGACCATTGTCTCATGATATACCTGACCATTGTCTCATGATATACCTGACCATTGTCTCATGATATACCTGACCATTGTTTCATGATATACCTGACCATTGTCTCATTGTATGTCTAACTTACCTATACACATTTTCTTCTCCCCCAAATACAATAGGCTGGAAATACGTCCTTAACATTATTTTTTTATAATCAATCAAACTGAGGGTTCAACGTAACACAATTTTAACTAAACAGAAGATACAACATGCAGTGTTCACAGTTGCACTGAACCCTTGGAATTGTAAAGTGAACAAATATTTGGCAGCAGTAACAGCTCATTAAAATAAAGCAGTTCCATAAAATGAAAATAAAATCATTGACTTTTATTTAGATACACAACTGTGTTAAATGACGTTTGTCCATCAGCGGACAACATTTTTTTCTGAATATATATCTGTATCTCCCTTGGTACAATTAGTCATACACCTGAAAAAGGAACAGCACATCACTGAATATACAACACCTACCACTTTACCAATCAGATATAAAAACTGTCGAACCACAGGTTTTACAACATACTGACAGGCTATATCTGTCAAATAAAGTCCAGAAAAGTAAGTATTGCTTGTCCAAGGTGAAGCGGACATTTGTCAAAACACACACAAGTTATATTAAGCTGCATATATAGTGCAGATTGATGCAATTATTCTGGTGTCAACTCGAGACCTACATCTCAAAAAGCAAAACAGATATACCTACCATTGTGTGAATTCCAGTATTTCAAGTTATTTTCAGAAATTCTGAAACTTACCACGAAATCACAGCTTTTCTGCAAAGCCTCAGTTCCCATTTTAACCCTACATATTATATGGGTCATCAGTCAGGGTGTCAGGGATGCTGTCAAATTAGTTCTGAAACTCCATATTCTAACTGGTCATATAACAGAAAATGTTTTAAAGACAAAAATTAAGCATCCAATATTCAAATTTATTCCTTATTTCAGAATTTCACTGGAGCCAATTCGTTGTCTGCTACCGTATACCTTCAAATTGCTGAGCATTTCTAGAAATGATTTTTGCTCTGTAATCACGTAACAGATTTTCACCAAACATACTTCACCTTAGTCTCTACTTTGTACATTATTGGCCCCACCTCAGTTTGTACATTATTGGTCCCATCCCAGTTTGCACATTATTGGCCCCATCTCAGTTTGTACATTATTGGCCCCACCTCAGTTTGCACATTATTGGTCCCACCTCAGTTTGTACAGTATTGGCCCCATCCAAGTTTGTACATTATTGGTCCCAATCAGTTTGTACATTATTGGTCCCATCCCAGTTTGTACATTATTGGCCCCACCTCAGTTTGTACAGTATTGGTCCCATCCCAGTTTGTACATTATTGGCCCCACCTCAGTTTGTACAGTATTGGTCCCATCCCAGTTTGTACATTATTGGCCCCACCTCAGTTTGTACATTATTGGCCCCACCTCAGTTTGTACATTATTGGCCACACCCCAGTTTGTACATTATTGGTCCCATCCCAGTTTGTACATTATTGGTCCCATCCCAGTTTGTAAATTATTGGTCCCATCCCAGTTTGTACATTATTGATCCCATCCCAGTTTGTACATTATTGGTCCCATCCCAGTTATTATTGGTCCCATCCAAGTTTGTACATTATTGGTCCCATCCCAGTTTGTACATTATTGGTTCCATCTCAGTTTGTACATTATTGGTCCCACCTCAGTTTGTACATTGTTGGTCCCACCTCAGTTTGTACATTATTGGCCCCACCTCAGTTTGTACATTATTGGCCCCACCTCAGTTTGTACATTATTGGTCGCACCTCAGTTTGTACATTATTGGCCCCGTCTCAGTTTGTACATTATTGGTCCCATCCAAGTTTGCACATTATTGGCCCCACCTCAGTTTGTACATTATTGGCCCCACCTCAGTTTGTACATTATTGGCCCCACCTCAGTTTGTACATTATTGACCCAACCTCAGTTTGTACATTATTGGTCCCATCCCAGTTTGCACATTATTGGCCCCACCTCAGTTTGTACATTATTGGTCCCATCCCAGTTTGCACATTATTGGCCCCACCTCAGTTTGTACATTATTGGCCCCACCTCAGTTTGCACATTATTGGTCCCACCTCAGTTTGTACAGTATTGGCCCCATCCAAGTTTGTACATTATTGGTCCCACCTCAGTTTGTACAGTATTGGCCCCACACCAGTTTGTACATTTTTTGCCCCACCTCAGTTTGTATATTATTGGCCCCACCTCAGTTTGTACATTATTAGTCCCACGCCAGTTTGTACATTATTGGCCCCACCTCAGTTTGTATATTATTGGCCACACCCCAGTTTGTACATTATTGGTCCCATCCCAGTTTGTACATTATTGGTCCCATCCCAGTTTGTACATTATTGGTCCCATCCCAGTTTGTACATTATTGGCCCAACCTCAGTTTGTACATTATTGGCCCCACCTCAGTTTGTACAGTATTGATCCCACGCCAGTTTGTACATTATTGGTCCCATCCCAGTTTGTACATTATTGGCCCCACCTCAGTTTGTACAGTATTGGTCCCATCCCAGTTTGTACATTATTGGCCCCACCTCAGTTTGTACAGTATTGGTCCCATCCCAGTTTGTACATTATTGGCCCAACCTCAGTTTGTACAGTATTGGTCCCATCCCAGTTTGTACATTATTGGCCCCACCTCAGTTTGTACATTATTGGCCCCACCTCAGTTTGTACATTATTGGCCACACCCCAGTTTGTACATTATTGGTCCCATCCCAGTTTGTACATTATTGGTCCCATCCCAGTTTGTACATTATTGGTCCCATCCCAGTTTGTACATTATTGATCCCATCCCAGTTTGTACATTATTGGTCCCATCCCAGTTATTATTGGTCCCATCCAAGTTTGTACATTATTGGTCCCATCCCAGTTTGTACATTATTGGTTCCATCTCAGTTTGTACATTATTGGTCCCACCTCAGTTTGTACATTGTTGGTCCCACCTCAGTTTGTACATTATTGGCCCCACCTCAGTTTGTACATTATTGGCCCCACCTCAGTTTGTACATTATTGGTCGCACCTCAGTTTGTACATTATTGGCCCCGTCTCAGTTTGTACATTATTGGTCCCATCCAAGTTTGCACATTATTGGCCCCACCTCAGTTTGTACATTATTGGCCCCACCTCAGTTTGTACATTATTGACCCAACCTCAGTTTGTACATTATTGGTCCCATCCCAGTTTGCACATTATTGGCCCCACCTCAGTTTGTACATTATTGGTCCCATCCCAGTTTGCACATTATTGGCCCCACCTCAGTTTGTACATTATTGGCCCCACCTCAGTTTGCACATTATTGGTCCCACCTCAGTTTGTACAGTATTGGCCCCATCCAAGTTTGTACATTATTGGTCCCACCTCAGTTTGTACAGTATTGGCCCCACACCAGTTTGTAAATTTTTTGCCCCACCTCAGTTTGTATATTATTGGCCCCACCTCAGTTTGTACAGTATTGGCCCCACCTCAGTTTGTACATTATTGGTCCCACGCCAGTTTGTACATTATTGGCCCCACCTCAGTTTGTATATTATTGGCCACACCCCAGTTTGTACATTATTGGTCCCATCCCAGTTTGTACATTATTGGTCCCATCCCAGTTTGTACATTATTGGTCCCATCCCAGTTTGTACATTATTGGCCCAACCTCAGTTTGTACATTATTGGCCCCACCTCAGTTTGTACAGTATTGATCCCACGCCAGTTTGTACATTATTGGTCCCATCCCAGTTTGTACATTATTGGCCCCACCTCAGTTTGTACAGTATTGGTCCCATCCCAGTTTGTACATTATTGGCCCCACCTCAGTTTGTACAGTATTGGTCCCATCCCAGTTTGTACATTATTGGCCCAACCTCAGTTTGTACAGTATTGGCCCCACCTCAGTTTGTACAGTATTGGTCCCACGCCAGTTTGTACAGTATTGGCCCCATCTCAGTTTGTATATTATTGGCCCCACCTCAGTTTGTACAGTATTGGCCCGACCTCAGTTTGCACATTATTGGTCCCATGCCAGTTTGTACATTATTGGCCCCACCTCAGTTTGTACATTATTGGCCACACCCCAGTTTGTACATTATTGGTCCCATCCCAGTTTATACATGATTGGTCCCACCACAGTTTGTACATTATTGGTCCCACCTCAGTTTGTACATTATTGGTCCCACCTCACTTTGTACATTATTGGCCCCATCCAAGTTTGTACATTATTGGTCCCACCTCAGTTTGTACAGTATTGGCCCCACGCCAGTTTGTACATTTTTGGCCCAACCTCAGTTTGTATATTATTGGCCCCACCTCAGTTTGTACAGTATTGGCCCCACCTTAGTTTGTACATTATTGGCACACTCCAGTTTGTACATTATTGGTCCCATCCCAGTTTGTACATTATTGGTCCCATCCCAGTTTGTACATTATTGGTCCCATCCCAGTTTGTACATTATTGGCCCCACCTCAGTTTGTACAGTATTGGTCCCATCCCAGTTTGTACATTATTGGCCCCACCTCAGTTTGTACAGTATTGGTCCCATCCCAGTTTGTACATTATTGGTCCCATCCCAGTTTGTACATTATTGATCCCATCCCAGTTTGTACATTATTGGTCCCATCCCAGTTATTATTGGTCCCATCCAAGTTTGTACATTATTGGTCCCATCCCAGTTTGTACATTATTGGTTCCATCTCAGTTTGTACATTATTGGTCCCACCTCAGTTTGTACATTGTTGGTCCCACCTCAGTTTGTACATTATTGGCCCCACCTCAGTTTGTACATTATTGGCCCCACCTCAGTTTGTACATTATTGGTCGCACCTCAGTTTGTACATTATTGGCCCCGTCTCAGTTTGTACATTATTGGTCCCATCCAAGTTTGCACATTATTGGCCCCACCTCAGTTTGTACATTATTGGCCCCACCTCAGTTTGTACATTATTGGCCCCACCTCAGTTTGTACATTATTGACCCAACCTCAGTTTGTACATTATTGGTCCCATCCCAGTTTGCACATTATTGGCCCCACCTCAGTTTGTACATTATTGGTCCCATCCCAGTTTGCACATTATTGGCCCCACCTCAGTTTGTACATTATTGGCCCCACCTCAGTTTGCACATTATTGGTCCCACCTCAGTTTGTACAGTATTGGCCCCATCCAAGTTTGTACATTATTGGTCCCACCTCAGTTTGTACAGTATTGGCCCCACACCAGTTTGTAAATTTTTTGCCCCACCTCAGTTTGTATATTATTGGCCCCACCTCAGTTTGTACAGTATTGGCCCCACCTCAGTTTGTACATTATTGGTCCCACGCCAGTTTGTACATTATTGGCCCCACCTCAGTTTGTATATTATTGGCCACACCCCAGTTTGTACATTATTGGTCCCATCCCAGTTTGTACATTATTGGCCCCACCTCAGTTTGTACAGTATTGGTCCCATCCCAGTTTGTACATTATTGGCCCCACCTCAGTTTGTACAGTATTGGTCCCATCCCAGTTTGTACATTATTGGCCCAACCTCAGTTTGTACAGTATTGGCCCCACCTCAGTTTGTACATTATTGGTCCCACACCAGTTTGTACATTATTGGCCCCACCTCAGTTTGTACATTATTGGTCCCACGCATGTTTGTACATTATTGGCCCCACCTCAGTTTGTACATTATTGGTCCCACCTCAGTTTGTACATTATTGGCCCCACCTCAGTTTGTACATTATTTTTTTATAATTTAATATTTTATTTCACAAGAAAACATTTGTAAGTCATATCATACAATAATGCATAACGATATTATCAAGATACATATATTCTATCAAACAGTATTTTATTCATGACATGTTCATAGACTTAACCAACAAAGATTTCCAGTGAAACAGTTTAGTTATGTAGAGAGTAGATGAAGAAAATAGTTCATAGAAGAAAGGAAGAGAAGTAAGACAGACACATAATACAGATGGAAGAAGTGAAAATGTACGATGAAAGAAGTAGAGTTTCGGTTTGTCTAATTTGGTGTCTAATAATTATACTTTATCGATCAGTTAATAAAGTTTCGCCATTTTGTCTCATGGGTCTCTAATTTATCGTTCGCAAGTGCTAAACATTTTTCAATTTCGATTCGTCTGTATAGATAAGTCTTGAAACAAATAAATTTAGGAATGGTGTTAGTGCATTTATTTCTAAAAATAAAATACTTTCCACTAATAATCAAGAAGTTTTTTATAGTGTTATTGATAGAAAAATCTGTTATGCCAAAAGATATAGTGTCAAAGTTCAAATCTATGAATAGGTTTAAGCAGGAAATGTATGTTTTTAACTCCGACCAAAACGTTTGAGCAATATTACATTCCCAGAACAAGTGATTTACAGATTCAATATGCATACTGCAAAAGTCGCAGAGATTGGACTGAACAATATTGCATTTGAATAAAAATTTATTTGTCGGTACTATGCGCATTAAATATTTAAATTGAAATTCTCGGAGTTTCGTATCTATAGTTGCTTTCATTGGCAGCATATTTTTTTTTTTCCAGGTTAATGTAGTATTTGTAAAAGCTTCCCATTTTTTCTCTGATTTAATTTCTATTTTTCTGTCAATATTCATTTGATATTCATATAAAAATTTATTGGCCCGTTTAGCCTTTAACAATTTGTTTAGGAGTGTCTCATCTCTTTTTATATTTATATTTTCTAACTTTAATTTTGATTTCCAATCTTTTGGTATACTTGATAGTATAGACATATAAAATAAGAAATCGTGTTTAGAGATCTCATATATATCAGCTAGATCTTTAAAAGTGTAAAACTCTTTTTTTCTATAATCATATAATTGTTCTATAAATTGTATTCCTCTATCAAACCAGGACTTTTTGAAAATTGTTTTATTTCCTACTTTTATGTTTGAGTTATTCCAAATGATTTCTTTACCTATTACGTTTGTTTGATTTTGAAAGTGAATGTGTTGCCATGCAATTACAACGTCTTGCAAAAAACCGTTGTTTGGAATTAACACTTTCATATCTGATTTATTTAAGTTACATTCAAATAACAATTTACTACCATAATTTGAAATTTTATCGGCATAAAAAATCTTCCATTTGCCGTTATTTTCAGAGTCAAATATTCGTTTTATCCAGCCAGCTTTTAGAGATATCAAAAATTTATTTAAATCGATCATTTTCAGTCCTCCATCTTCATACCCTCGAGTAATTACTTCTCTTTTAATTTTATCAGGTTTGTTATCCCATAAAAAATTGAACATGGTGTCGTTTAGACTTTTTATATATTCTTTTGGAGGGTTCGGAAGTACTGTCAACGGGTAAATCAACTTGGGCAAAGCAAAGGATTTTAGCACAGTAATTTTCCCAAGGAGTGTCAGCTTTCTGTGCTGCCATTGTTTCAAACAATTACAAAAAGCATTTATCTTAGGTATTAAATTTGATTGGAAGTTTTTTGATTTGTCAGTATGAAACACCATTCCTAATGATTTTACATTATCAGAGCACCAGTGAAACTTTTTGTTCGCACAGTAGATTGTAGCATTATGTTTTCGACGGCCCGCTCTTAGTACAGTACATTTGGATATATTTAACTTGAGACCAGAAATAAAGCTAAAATTATCTAGTACATCAATTAAAGTTGTAAAAGATTTTTTTGATCCGTCTGTGATGAATGTGGCATCGTCTGCAAATAATGATTGCTTGAACTCATGTCCTTTGATGTTAACACCTTTTATGTCTGTATTAGTATATATTTCATATGATTAAAGTTCTATGCATAAAATGAACAGATAAGGGGACAATGGACATCCCTGGCGTACTCCTCTGGCAATAGTAAAGAAATCTGACATGTGTCCATTATTAATGATACAGCTTTTGAATCCGAGTTAAATAGTTTTACCCAATTTATAAGTGATTCTCAAAGTTGAAGTGTTTAAGACAGTTTATTATAAAACCATGATCTAAACTATCAAAGCCTTTTCAAATCAGAAAAGAATAAAAGGGATGAAATATCAAAGTCTTCTAGTGTATTCTAGACATTTCAAATAGTAGTCTAATGTTTTCACCAATGTAGTCGTCTGTAATAAAGCCTGTCTGTGCATTACTTATAATATAGGATAAGACTGGTTTTATTCTGTTGGCATTGCCTTGGAAGCTATTTTTGTAATCACAACATTGAGAAGGCTTATCGGTCGCCAGTTTTCTAACAGAGTTATATCTTTACCTGATTTTGGAATTAGAGTTATGACGCTTTGTTTCTGGAGCTCTGTCATTTCTGCCGTCTGAGAGGAGTAGTTTAATGCATTGAGGAGATATTTTTTAATATCATTCCAAAATATTTTGTAAAACTCAGTAGTGATACCATCTGATCCCGGACTTTTATTGTTATTCATTTGTTTAAGGCCTAAAGCACATTCATATTCCGTTAACAAACCCTCACAATTATTTTTGTTATCTTCATTTAAAGTGTTCATAGTTTTATTAAAAAAGTCGTATTTAGAAAGGTTGCATTCACGTTTTTTATAAATATTTGTATAGTATGCTGTTTGTGCGTTCAAAATATCTTTTTGATTAGTAAGTATTTTACCACGACAATGTAATTTAAATATGACCTTTTTTTCGGATTTTTTTTTTTCAATGTTAGCGAAGTATTTGCTATTCTTTTCATGACTTTCTACATATTGGGATTTTGAACGAAGAATAGTTCCTTTTAGTTTATTATCTATTATATCGTTTAGTTCCTGTTTCTTCTTATCTAGTTCTGTTGTTTGTATTTCTATACTATCATTATCTGATATTGAATGTATTTGGGTTTCTAGATGTTCGATTTCTGATTTTAGTATACATTCTTGCTCTTGCTGCATTTTTTTCTTTTGTGAAGCGTATTTGATGGTTTCGTTTCTAATTGTTCCTTTTATTAATTCCCATAATGTATTTGGATTAGCATCTTTATTTATGTTAGCTATTTCAGAAATATTTTTTTTAATTAATTCTTGGTACTCTGGCTGCAAAATAAGGCTGTTGTTTAATTTGAAGTAGCCTGGACCCCTTGGTTGTTTTACAAAATCAAGGTTTATATTAACTATTGAGTGGTCTGATTTATAACCAGGTTTTATTTCACATGAATTTGTGAAGTTTACCATGCTATCAGAAATTAGAAAATAGTCTAACCTACAAAATATAGGTGGCTTATTACTAGAATGCCAAGAATATTGCATTTTTTCTGGGTTGTATATCCTCCATATATCAACTATATTATGAATATCTATCATCGCATTTATTTTGTTCCGGCATAATTTATGCGTGTCTTGTCTACCGTTCTTCTTATCGGTGTGAATATTTATAACAGTATTGAAATCCCCTCCGATTATAAAATGTTTTTCTTCATTGTATATTAGGTATTGGTCAAGTTTATTAAAAAGAGTACTATCGTCTGCGTTCGGACCGTATATATTTATAGCTGTTATTTCTTTTTCATCAATATTTAGTTCTATCGATTGTAGTCGACTGCAAACCAATTCAGTATATTTTGTGATCGTATGGTTAGATTTCGGGTTGAATAAAATACATACACCTTCACTATTAGAGTTTTTACCACTAAAATAAGCATCTCCCCCCCATTCATTTTTCCATACGTTTGCAATATCACTTGTCGAGTGTGTTTCTTGTAGCAGACATATTAGGTGCGATTGTTGTTTAAGCCATTCGAAAAGTTGTTCTCGCTTTTGTTTATTTCTTAATCCGCGAACATTAAAGGTACATATCTTTGTGTTCATTTGAATTTTGTTTTTGAGATCAAGCTGTATACCAATTTAACATACCGAAATGAAAGACAAAGGAGAGGTAAGGTAGAAGAAGATGGATACATGTAAACAGAATACAGTGCGAAAACACCTGAGGTTCAAAAGAAACAAAGCAAAGGGTCGAGTGCAGATGCATTAGTTAAGTTATAGACGCATGAGCCTGTGGTTATGTTTCGTCAAGACGTACATTTAAAATAAAAAATAATAAAGATTATAATTCAAATACACACACCAAGTTTACAGTTACACAGTCAGTGAAATTGACTGATGGTTGCATAGCATTTAACCGTTTAATTATAGTTTGTACATTATTGGTCCCACGCCAGTTTGTACATTATTGGCCCCACCCCAGTTTGTACATTATTGGCCCCACCTCAGTTTGTACATTATTGGCCCCACCCCAGTTTGTACATTATTGGCCCCACTAAAATTTGTATATTATTGGTCCCACACCAGTTTGCACATTATTGGCCCCATCCCAGTTTGTACATTATTGGTCCCATCCCAGTTTGTACATTATTGGTCCCATCCCAGTTTGTACATTATTGGTCCCATCCCAGTTTGCACATTATTGGTCCCATCCAAGTTTGTACATTATTGGTCCCATCCCAGTTTGTACATTATTGGTCCCATCCCAGTTTGTACATTATTGGTCCCACCTCAGTTTGTACATTATTGGTCCCACCTCAGTTTGTACATTATTGGTCCCACCTCAGTTTGTACATTATTGGCCCTACCTCAGTTTGTACATTATTGGTCCCACCTCAGTTTGTACATTATTGGTCCCACCTCAGTTTGTACATTATTGGCCCCACCTCAGTTTGTACATTATTGGTCCCACGCCAGTTTGTACATTATTGGCCCCACCTCAGTTTGTACATTATTGGTCCCACCTCAGTTTGTACATTATTGGCCCCACCTCAGTTTGTACATTATTGGTCCCATGCCAGTTTGTACATTATTGGCCCCACCCCAGTTTGTACATTATTGGCCCCACCTCAGTTTGTACATTATTGCCCCACCCCAGCAAAATTTGTATATTATTGGTCCCACACCAGGTTGCACATTTTGGCCCCATCCCAGTTTGTATATTATTGGCCACACCTCAGTTTGTACGTTATTGGCCCCACTGCAGTTTGTACATTATTGGTCCCTCCCCAATTTGTACATTATTGGCCCCACCCCAGTTTGTACATTATTGGTCCCACCCCAGTTTGTACATAATTGGCCCCACCACATTTTGTACATTATTTGTCTCACCCCAGTTTGTACATTATTGGTCCCACCCCAGTTTGTACATTATTGGCCCCACCCCAATTTGTACATTATTGGCCCCACTCCAGTTTGTACATTATTGGCCCCACACAGTTTGTACATATTGACCCCATCCCAGTTTGTACATTATTGGTCCCTCCCCAATTTGCACCCCAGTTTGTACATTATTGGTCCCACCCCAGTTTGTACAATATTGGCCCCACCCCAATTTGTACATTATTGGCCCCACCCCAGTTTGTACATTATTGGCCCCATCCCAGTTTGTATATTATTGGCCACACCTCAGTTTGTACATTATTGGCCCCACCGCAGTTTGTACATTATTGGTCCCTCCCCAATTTGTACATTATTGGCCCCACCCCAGTTTGTACATTATTGGTCCCACCCCAGTTTGTACATAATTGGCCCCACCCCATTTTGTACATTATTTGCCTCACCCCAGTTTGTACAATATTGGTCCCACCCCAGTTTGTACATTATTGGCCCCACCCCAATTTGTACATTATTGGCCCCACTCCAGTTTGTACATTATTGGCCCCACACAGTTTGTACATATTGACCCCATCCCAGTTTGTACATTATTGGTCCCTCCCCAATTTGCACCCCAGTTTGTACATTATTGGTCCCACCCCAGTTTGTACAATATTGGCCCCACCCCAATTTGTACATTATAGGCCCCACCCCAGTTTGTACATTATTGGCCCTACTCCAGTTTGTATATTATTGGCCCCACCCCAGATTGTACATTATTGGTCCCACCCCAGTTTGTAAATTATTAGCCTCACCCAAGTTTGTACAGTATTGGTCCCATCCCAGTTCGTACATTGTCACAGGATGACCTTAGTGGTTGGGCTAACTCAGGAAAGAAACAATGACGGTGAATGCATTTACATAAGTTTAATGCAACTTTTAAAATATGTTTAATATATATACAATTATCTAAAAAAACAAGCGAATACACAAATGAACTTTGAAAAGAATGTTCTCCTGAACGTTTAAGACGTTCTTAGTATTGTTATAAATACTGAATGTCTAAGACACTAAAGTGTTGTTAAAGCTATAACAATGTTGATCTAGCGCGATAACTGTGATGCGCGAGAGCTCATGAAGATGATGATGCGCGAATTCAATGGATGATTGTCATCAAATGCCTTCTGTAAGGGTTGATGACGCGATGCAATGATAGTTAATCTCCACTGAGATTGTGAATGATATTCCTCCAGTGAGGACTGGTAACGGGCCCACCTTGTGTCCCGGGGGTTGTCGTTAGTAAAACCTGGCTGCGCAGGTACGGGGACCGTCTCCACCGCTTGTAACGTTATTCGTGGAAGCTTAGCTCCACTCCTGGATATCCAAACCTAGATGGCTTACTCCAACCCTGGATGGCTTATATCCTGGATGGCTTAGTCCAACCCTGGATGGCTTATATCCTGGATGGCTTATTTCCAACCCTGGATGGCTTATATCCTGGATGGCTTATATCCTGGATGGCTTAGGCTGTAATTATACATACGTTTTAGATGTCGGTTGACAAACATAACAATCTTGCATAATTACCATTACCCAAACAAATCATTATTCGATCAATATATGTAAGCTGTACTAATGATGAGTAGCAATGTATACATATTCTACAACGCCATGTATACGCTATGTACGTCGCTGTTAATCAATGCCCCTAATACATGTAATATAAACATGATCAAATTACTCATATATTACACTCACTGAGTTATGCATGCACGCATTTATTCTTGTCACTCATCTCATTGTTAACTAATGTTGACAATCGTGTATTACAATCACCGAGTTATACGCCAACGTTAACTAATGCACCTAATATCCACTGTTATCAAATTAATATTGTTTTACAATTAATGATCAATTACAATAATTACATCTAATAAAGTAACTTCAAAATCATATGCTAGTCTAAAGTTATGTTTGAGAAACATCAATGCTAACCGGATGTCGTAACCGCCAAACAAGATGGCGCCGCCCACTGAATACAAATATACGATAAAAGTTTGATAAAACTACTAACCACATGTTGCCTGTGAAATTTGCCGTCCAATCTCTGTTCCAACAAAGTACTTTCGATGATCCCGGCAATAGCTAGAAGACAATGGGTTTTATAGCAAACATTACGCCCAAATCATTATTTCCCCCGTTCAGTCCGTGACAAACGTGGCTAAATCTACAGTATTGAATCTACACGACAGGCCCCTTATACAATTTTGCCGTTTAAGGAAAATATACCTATACGTTTACATGCATTAGCACAAAACTAAACTTATGACACGGCCTCTCTGGCGGCCACTTAAAATGTGCACGCTTTTACGTGTTACATGAATAGATCATGAATATTGTGAAATTGTTTCAACTCGAACAATAGATTTTGGGTGTAACCGATACAAGAGCTATATACGACCAGTACGCTCTACCAGTGACATTTTGTGACAACATCTCCCCACTTAAAGAAAGTGCTACACTTTTAAAATTCAACAAAATGATAATTAATATTTACACGTTAAGAAACTATTAATTCTTCTGAGCAAACGAGCGACAAAACGTACAAGCTGATCGCTCAATCGCTTGAGTATGTTAACTATTACCACTGCAGTTATAACCTAACTATAATATGTAATTACAATTTCAACACTATTCTACAATTGTACACTACCCTGTCGTAACATATACTACTATTGTACAATACACTGCAATACACTATTGTATTAAACCGGTCGTTATGTGCGGCGACTTAAGTATTCTGCCCCAATATTGTCCTTTCCACGGTCTATTACACCGACTCTACTGTTGCTAATAACACTACTTCCTGCCACTACCAGAACTCCAACTTTACACATTGCATCCATCGCATTACCAGTATACTGTTTGCGAAATGGAGTAGGGTCTCTCGTTTCCCTAATCGGCTTTGCTAACGTGTGCTTATAGCTACACTGCACTACATCTGTTGGTCTCGACTTATCGGACCGAACAGTACTACACTCAGAGTCTAAACGACTTACCTCTCGTTCCTCTGCTACACTAAGCATGCCCGATATGTCTACATCGGCTGCTGTTTCCTTACCTACACTAGTGGGAAAATACATGGGACTAGTGTCCTCACTACTGTCTTCCTCACTATCCTCAATAACTGCAACATTAACTACGGTTAACACCCCTTGTTGCCCATTATCGGTTCTACTGATATACTCTTTCAGCATATTCGCATGAAAGGTCTTTAACTTTCCGTTTATCTCGATACGGTAATCCATAGTATTCACTATCCCTCTAACGTAAAACGGACCTTTCCATTGTAATAACAACTTGTTATTGTCGGTCGGGAGTAACAGTAACACCTGGTCATCTATCTTAAACTTCCTAGCTCTAGCTTTTTGGTCATAGTACCGTTTATACTTGGTACTTGCCTTAACTAACTGACTTTGAGCTATCTTACAAGTCTCCTCTAGTTTCTCCTGCAGATCTAAAACATACTGATATGTAGTCTTAACCTCATCACTATCTACTTCACCTGCCCACATCTCTCTAAGAATCCTCATGGGACCTCTAACTGACCTACCGTACAATAACTCAAACGGAGAGAATCCTAAACTCTCTTGTGGTACCTCTCTAAATGCAAACAATAAAGCATTGAGATACTTGTCCCAATCTTTGGGTCTCTCGGTACACATACGCCGTAACATTTGCTTTAACGTCCCGTTAAATCGTTCGACTAACCCGTTACACATAGGGTGATATGGTGTTGTCATGATTTGACGCAAAGACAATAACCTGCTTACTTCAGCCATAAGTTCTGACGTAAACTGTGACCCACAATCAGTCAGCATTTCCTCTGGTACACCTAGCCTACTGAACATATCAACTAATGCCTCAGCTACTCTCTCAGTTTCAATTGAGGGCAATGCTACTGCCTCCGGATACCTAGTTGCATAGTCTACCATGGTTAAAATGTACCTATTTTTCCTATCCGACACTGGAAAAATTGGTCCAACTATGTCTACGGCTACCCGCTTAAATGGTGTATCTATCAGTGGCATCTGACCTAAATGTACTTTGGTCACTCGACCTTTTGGTACTGTCCTTTGGCATACATCGCAGGACCTACAATACCTAGTTACATCTCCACTAACGCCTGGCCAATAAAATTCTGCCAATACTCTATCTGACGTTTTCTTTACGCCTAAATGACCTCCCATAATCGACTCATGAGCTACCTTAAGCACTGTCGTTCTATACTGGGTAGGTACCACTAATTGGTGAAACTGTCTACTACCACTATCTTCAAATTCTCTGTACAATAACTCATTCTTATGTACAAACTTACAACTACCGGACCCTTTACACTTCTTCACTACACCGTCCTTGGCCTTCACTTTACAAGGACCTAATGACTCGTCTTGAGTTTGTGCTTCTATAAACTCCGCTTTAGATATGTCACCTACGGCTGCCGGAACCTTTAATTTTCTATAAGCCTGAGCTTGCTTCTGAACCTGCGCTCTAGTCTCTACGGCATTACTTATGCTACTTCTAAAATCGGACATTACCGGAAGTACTGAACCTTCTATGTTCCCCATCGTTAAATCATACATCGGGTCATCCATACATAGTGCCTCTGTAGTCCCTTTAAAGAAAGGTGTATCTACATCTATTCTCGCTATTGGCACGTGCTCTACCGATTTGTTTAACAACATACACGGTGACTGTTTACCTACCAACTGGTCATCCGTAACTAAACTACGCCTAACTACCACACCTGTACAACCTGTATCCCTCATTACAATTACGTCCGTGCCGTTCACTCTACCATCTGCCGTTGGAAGATTTGCATACGGAAAGAGACATGTTCCGATCTTCGCCATTACACCATCCGATTTAACACAACAGCTACTACTCTCGGTTTTAATAACCGGACTATTACTACCTCTGCCTCTACCTCTACCTCGGTTTTGACCACCTCTACCTCTACCGAAATTCCATGGGTTGTTAAAACCTTGGTTCTGATTCCCTACATTGTTGTCCACTCTACTATTTTCACTGAAATTGTCTACGACAGCGGACACTTTCACCGCTTTCCTACACTCATGTGAAGCATGATTCCCATTACAGTGACGACAACGAATAAAAGGTCTACCTATGTTACCACTATTGCTACCTCCTCTAGCACCCATCGAACTACCACCACCTCTATAGTTTCCACTCTGGCCTTTCTGTTTATGATCGTCCCCTTGCCTATCTCTAAAAGTTCTGTCTTTCGACACTACATTATGAGCTCCACCTCTAGCCTCGGCAAACTGATCTGCTTGTGTTGCCATTTCTCCTACACTAGTTAGTTTTCTTTCTTTAAGAAATAAGAACAGATCTCTACTACAAACATTGAATAGCTGGTCACGCAACAAGAAATCTATGAGGCCCTGATAAGTCTGCGCTACCTTCCCTAACTCTAACCACCTATCTAAGTAATTTCTAGATCTACTAATGAACTGAATAAATGACTCGCCTTTCTCAGGCAAGCAAGCTCTAAACCGCTTTCTAAAACCTTCTTCAGTTAACTCAAATCTCTTTAAAAGAGCATCCTTTAACTTGTCATAGTCAAGAGCATCTAAACTAGGTAATCTAGAAAATACATCTAAGGCCTTGCCTCTCAATAACGCACTTAAATGAACTGCCCACTTATCTTTGGTCCATTCCTGTAACTCAGCATAACGCTCGAACCGTAACAAGTAACTGTCCATGTTATCTTTGTCAGCATCAAAGTATGGTAACTTCGAACCTTTTAACTTCCCAGAATAACTATCTTTCCCTTCAGTTTTACTTTCCTTACTATGTGTCTTAGCTGCTTCCAACTCTAAAGCTAACTTATGATCAAACTCTTTTTGCTCCCTTTCCATTATCATCTTAGCCTTAGCTAGTCTACCATCTGTTTCGAACCTCTCATGTTCTAACTCTTGCTTCTCCCTTACTATTCTACTTTCTAATTCTAACTTCTCTTTTGCTAACCTATCTTCTAATTCTAACTTCTCTGTGGCTAGTCTACTTTCGAATGCTAACCTATCTTTCTCAGCATCTAGCTTCTCTTTAGCTAATCTACCTTCTAATTCTAGCTTATCTTTAACTAGTATACTTTCTTCATTTCTTTCCTGCTTTGCTAATTCTCTTTCCTTAAGTCTAAATTCCCTTTCCCTAGCCTGTTCGTCTTTAACAAAGTTTCTAAGCTCCTCTCCAGCATACCCTAACTCCTTTCCCATTTCCGTAAGATCCTTTATGGACGTCATGTCTATGGACATTGTGGACTACTAACTACAATAATTACAATACACACGTCACTAATAATTCTACTCACTTAACTACTAATGGTAAGTCACTGTGTCCTCAGTAAATACCTGGGCATCATCATCGGACAAGTTACATACACATTAGTACTAGCGCTAACTACTAACGATTATGTGTAGATAGTATCTAGCTTCCACAAAACATATGCACTACATAAAATATCTTAATTTGATATTGGACATAAACCTTAAACAATCATCGAAATGTGTATAACATGTACATGTATATTTACTTCTCCCATCAATATAAGTATACTCGAGTGTCACAACATGAGTAGAACGTCTTGTTCGCCAACCTAATTGGATTCTATATGTATATCAAGGGAGGTAAAAACAAACACCCAAATTATTGAGCAAAAGTGCCTCAGACCCACTCGTGTAGACCACTGCGACCTCGCGCCAAGGAAAGAACGGACAAAACAACAGTTTGGACTCACCCTACCCTTGTCGTGTCTTGACTTGTCTTCCAAGCTGTGGCCGTGATCGTCGACAGTCGCCTTGATGGATCAGAGGGTGGTACACAATTCTAAAATAATAAGTAGAGATTTAGTATATCATAATAAAGATCACTTATTGATTCTTTCCCTCCGTAGTCGCCCAGAATCCCACTTCTGACACCAGTTGTCACAGGATGACCTTAGTGGTTGGGCTAACTCAGGAAAGAAACAATGACGGTGAATGCATTTACATAAGTTTAATGCAACTTTTAAAATATGTTTAATATATATACAATTATCTAAAAAAACAAGCGAATACAC
Organism: Cyrtodaria siliqua; assembly: GCA_037043455.1. NCBI lineage: Eukaryota > Metazoa > Mollusca > Bivalvia > Adapedonta > Hiatellidae > Cyrtodaria > Cyrtodaria siliqua. Next base: position 5,271 of record JAWPHD010010109.1, on the reverse strand, counting down.
AAATGAACTTTGAAAAGAATGTTCTCCTGAACGTTTAAGACGTTCTTAGTATTGTTATAAATACTGAATGTCTAAGACACTAAAGTGTTGTTAAAGCTATAACAATGTTGATCTAGCGCGATAACTGTGATGCGCGAGAGCTCATGAAGATGATGATGCGCGAATTCAATGGATGATTGTCATCAAATGCCTTCTGTAAGGGTTGATGACGCGATGCAATGATAGTTAATCTCCACTGAGATTGTGAATGATATTCCTCCAGTGAGGACTGGTAACGGGCCCACCTTGTGTCCCGGGGGTTGTCGTTAGTAAAACCTGGCTGCGCAGGTACGGGGACCGTCTCCACCGCTTGTAACGTTATTCGTGGAAGCTTAGCTCCACTCCTGGATATCCAAACCTAGATGGCTTACTCCAACCCTGGATGGCTTATATCCTGGATGGCTTAGTCCAACCCTGGATGGCTTATATCCTGGATGGCTTATTTCCAACCCTGGATGGCTTATATCCTGGATGGCTTAGGCTGTAATTATACATACGTTTTAGATGTCGGTTGACAAACATAACAATCTTGCATAATTACCATTACCCAAACAAATCATTATTCGATCAATATATGTAAGCTGTACTAATGATGAGTAGCAATGTATACATATTCTACAACGCCATGTATACGCTATGTACGTCGCTGTTAATCAATGCCCCTAATACATGTAATATAAACATGATCAAATTACTCATATATTACACTCACTGAGTTATGCATGCACGCATTTATTCTTGTCACTCATCTCATTGTTAACTAATGTTGACAATCGTGTATTACAATCACCGAGTTATACGCCAACGTTAACTAATGCACCTAATATCCACTGTTATCAAATTAATATTGTTTTACAATTAATGATCAATTACAATAATTACATCTAATAAAGTAACTTCAAAATCATATGCTAGTCTAAAGTTATGTTTGAGAAACATCAATGCTAACCGGATGTCGTAACCGCCAAACAAGATGGCGCCGCCCACTGAATACAAATATACGATAAAAGTTTGATAAAACTACTAACCACATGTTGCCTGTGAAATTTGCCGTCCAATCTCTGTTCCAACAAAGTACTTTCGATGATCCCGGCAATAGCTAGAAGACAATGGGTTTTATAGCAAACATTACGCCCAAATCATTATTTCCCCCGTTCAGTCCGTGACAAACGTGGCTAAATCTACAGTATTGAATCTACACGACAGGCCCCTTATACAATTTTGCCGTTTAAGGAAAATATACCTATACGTTTACATGCATTAGCACAAAACTAAACTTATGACACGGCCTCTCTGGCGGCCACTTAAAATGTGCACGCTTTTACGTGTTACATGAATAGATCATGAATATTGTGAAATTGTTTCAACTCGAACAATAGATTTTGGGTGTAACCGATACAAGAGCTATATACGACCAGTACGCTCTACCAGTGACATTTTGTGACATACATTATTGGTCCCATCCCAGTTTGTACATTATTGACCCACCCCAGTTTGTACATTATTGGCCCCACCCCAGTTTGTACATTATTGGTCCCACCTCAATGTGTACATTACTGGCACAACCCCACTTTGTACAGTATTGGTCCCACCCCAGTTTGTACGGTATTGGCCTTACCCCAGTTTGTACAGTATTGGTCCCACCCCAGTTTGTACATTATTAGCCCCACCCAAGTTTGTATGGTATTGGTCCCACCCCAGTTTGTACATTATTGGTCCCACCCCAGTTTGTACATTATTGGCCCCACTCCAGTTGTACATTATTGGTCCCACCCCAACTGTTACAGGTGATCTGTGGAATATTGTTTCAGTATCAGACTGTTGCAGATGTTCCGTGGAATATGATCCGTGGAATATTGTTTCAGTATCAAACTGTAACAGATGGTCCATGGAATATTGTTTCAGTATCAGACTGTTACAGATGGTCCGTGGAATATTGTTTCAGTATCAAACTGTAACAGATGGTCCATGGAATATTGTTTCAGTATCAGGCTGTTACAGATGGTCCATGGAATATTGTTTCAGTATCAAACTGTAACAGATGGTCCGTGTTTCAGATGGTCCGTGGAATATTGTTTCAGTATCAAACTGTTACAGATGGTCCGTGGAATATTGTTTCAGTATCAAACTGTAACAGATGATCCGGGTTACAGATGGTCTGTGGAATATCGTTTCAGTATCAAACTGTAACAGATGGTCCATGAAATATTGTTTCAGTATCAAACTGTAACAGATGGTCCGTAGAATATTGTTTCAGTATCAATCTACAGATGATCCGTGTTACAGATGGTCCGTGGAATATTGTATTAGTATCAGGCTGTTACAGACGGTCCGTGGAATATTGTTTCAGTATCAAACTGTAACAGATGGTCCATGGAATATTGTTTTAGTATCAGGCTGTTACAGATGATCCGTGGAATATTGTTTCAGTATCAGACTGTTACAGATGTTCCGTGTTACAGATGGTCCATGGAATATTGTTTCAGTATCAAACTGTTACAGATGGTCCGTGAAATATTGTTTCAGTATCAAACTGTAACAGATGGTCCATGGAATATTGTTTCAGTATCAGGCTGTTACAGACGGTCCATGGAATATTGTTTCAGTATCAGACTGTTACAGATGTTCCGTGTTACAGATGGTCCATGGAATATTGTTTCAGTATCAAACTGTTACAGATGGTCCGTGAAATATTGTTTCAGTATCAAACTGTAACAGATGATCCGTGTTACAGATGGTCCATGGAATATCGTTTCAGTATCAAACTGTAACAGATGGTCCGTGTTTCAGATGGTCCGTGGAATATTGTTTCAGTATCAAACCGTTACAGATGGTCCGTGGAATATTGTTTCAGTATCAAACTGTAACAGATGATCCGTGTTACAGATGGTCTGTGGAATATCGTTTCAGTATCAAACTGTAACAGATGGTCCATGAAATATTGTTTCAGTATCAAACTGTAACAGATGGTCCGTAGAATATTGTTTCAGTATCAATCTACAGATGGTCCGTGTTACAGATGGTTTGGGAATATTGTTTCAGTATTAGACTGTAACAGATGGTCCGTGTTATAGATGGTCCGTGGAATATCGTTTCAGTATCAAACTGTTACAGATGGTCCGTGAAATATTGTTTCAGAATCAAACTGTAACAGGTGGTCCATGGAATATTGTTTCAGTATCAAACTGTTACAGATGGTCCGTGGAATATTGTTTCAGTATCAAACTGTAACAGATGGTCCATGGAATATTGTTTCAGTATCAAACTGTTACAGATGGTCCGTGGAATATTGTTTCAGTATCAAACTGTAACAGATGGTCCATGGAATATTGTTTCAGTATCAAACTGTAACAGATGGTCCGTTTTACAGATGGTCCGTGGAATATCATTTCAGTATCAAACTGTAACAGATGGTCCATGAAATATTGTTTCAGTATCAAACTGTAACAGATGGTTCGTGTTACAGATGGTCAATGGAATATTGTTTCAGTATCAAAATGTAACAGATGGTCCGTGTTACAGATGGTCCTTGGAATATTGTTTCAGTATCAAACTGTAACAGATGGTCCGTGTTACAGATGGTCCATGGAATATTGTTTCAGTATCAAACTGTAACAGATGGTCCTTGGAATATCGTTTCAGTATCAAACTGTAACAGATGGTCCGTGTTACAGATGGTCCGTGGAATATCGTTTCTGTATCAAACTGTAACAGATGGTCCGAGTTACAGATGGTCCGTCGAATATTGTTTCAGTATCAAACTGTAACAGATGGTTCGTGTTACAGATGGTCCGTGGAATATTGTTTCAGTATCAAACTGTTACAGATGATCCGTGTTACAGATGGTCCGTGGAATATTGTTTCAGTATCAAACTGTAACAGATGGTCTATACACTTTTTTTTTAGTATCAGACTGTTACCAGGGTTGGAAATTCCACTCGTCCGCGAGCAACTGTTGGTTCAGGACGAGTAAATATTTACATTGATTCACTCGCTCTGCCAGAGGAGTAGAATTTCAGTCATCCAAAATCCAATAAAATCATTCGGTTTGTAACTTAACAGCAATCCAGTTTGGCAACCGGAACAGTAACAATGCTTCACATGCATACTGGCCGTTATTGATTTTCCGGATGTGTAAAACGTTTATAACCCGCGACCGTATTCGTATGTTCTGTGTTTAAAGTGTGACTGCTGTGATTTTAACACACCCGTATATTTCGTTATTGTGTGAATAAACTAAGATCTTTCAAATTAAAATAATGTTTAATTGTTTAAAAATACATACAAAGTATTAGCCGCATTTATATTTGAACGAAAATATTGTTTGTTTTGACAGAAATTGCGCAACTGTCTATGTCCCGGGTTTTAAACAAATACCAACATTCGTCTGGATGCTCATTTAATTACCATAAAACAGAATTCGAATAAAGTGATCATTTAAATGAAATTGAAGAATTTTGTTAAGGATGCATCCTACAGGACGAGAACACTTTCAAAGAATTTTCCAACCCTGGTTACAGATGGTCCATGAAATATTGTTTTTTTGTTTTGCATAATTTTAGCACATTTTTAGGCCACTTATGACAGTAAATTTGTTTGTGGTAGAGGCAGACCACCCCATAATTCCTGGGAAGAACCAGTACTGTATACCTCATGCCATCGGTAAGGATCAACACTTTTTCACTTGACAAGTCGAGCTCCCAGTGGGATTCAAACCCGAAGAGAGGCTAGAAGGTTTCAAACTCAACGTCTTTACCCGCTCGACCACAGAAATGCTTCAAACAAAAGAAATTCTCCAGGTTCTTTACGACAGCCGTATTTGAAAGGTTACCATAGTTGTCTGGATTATGGTTTTATTAGCTCGACTGATTAGAGATCAGCAGAGCTTATGCTGTGGTGTGGCGTCCGTCGTCCGTCCGTCTGTCTGTCTGTCCGTCTGTCCGTAAACTTTTTTTGTAGCGACTACTTCTCTGAAACTTCTGAATGGATTTTCATGAAAATTTACAGAAATGTTGCCCATGAAGTCTAGTTGATCCTAGCAAAAATTCATGTTGATGTGAAATCCAAGATGTCCGCCAAATCTAAAAATAGGTTTTTAAAAAACAAGTTTGTAGCGACTACTTCTTGAAAACTCCAAGTGATATTGATATTGGACTTTTTCTAAAATGATCAGCATGACATGGTGTTATTCCTTGTTGAAAATCGTTTTGATTCGACGTTAAACATGGCTGC
>JAWPHD010010108.1:62500-97119 GCA_037043455.1 Cyrtodaria siliqua | reverse complement strand
TCTGCAGTTCAGGGTGAGAAGGTCCTAGGCCTATTCTCCATATTTTATCTCGATGTACATGGAGGATGAGCCTGGCATGTTCATTCATGTTAGGCGCCATATAACCTTTCATATGTTGGTGCGCCTTAAAACCCAGTTCAATTCAATTCAATAACCCCAGAACTGGGCCATAGTTGGACACAGAGTCACGATTTGAACAAAAGTGGTAGAGAACCATAAGCTTGTACAATATGCAAAATAATAGATCTCTGGCTTTTTTTTTTTTTAAAGAAGAGATTTTAAAGATGTTTCTATATGACTCTATGTAAATATATGACCCCTGGTCCGGAGCCAGATATGACCCCAGGGTGAACATTTTAACAAACTTGCTAGTGGACTATAAGCTTATGCTTCATGCATAATATGGGACCTCTAGCTCTTACAGTTTTAGAGAAAATTATTTATGTTTAAAGATTTCCTATATAACTGTATGAAAATGTTTTACCCCCGGGGCTGGGCCATATTTGACCCTTGGGTCACCATTTTATAAATACTTGGTAGAGGATCCTAAATGTATAATACATGCAAAATACTGGACCTGTCGCTCTTCTAGTTTCAACGAAAACGATTTTTTAAAGAAACAGGAGTTTTGCTTAAGAAGGGGAGATAACTCTTATAACAGGAATCAGCTACCCTGTTCACACTGCTATCATGGATTTTTTTGTTTCTCTACAAGGTACTCCATAACATGGTACTAGTAAGAATTTGTCCCTTGAGATGGTAACAAAAAAGTGTATGGCTCACGGTCTATATGCTATTAGTATATAATTAGTTTTCTTGTCAAACGCATCCGTGGTCGAGCGTTTAACGACGTTGCGTTGTAAACCTTGTCGCCTCTCACCACTGCGGATTCGGACCCTACTGGGTGCTCAACTTGTAAGTGTCGATTCTTAAGGATGGTGGGAGGTATATACTTAACGGCTTTTCTAACTCCACACTTGGTTTTTTGCTAATATCTCTGTTAAATATTAAAATATCTCATTGATTGTTTTACACAATGTTAAATGATCATTTTATTCCAAGGAAACATAACAATAACAACGATCGGGCGCAATATCAATGTTCCACACAAGTAACAACAGGATAACCCGTAAAGTCAAAAGTCACAAAATGATCACCTCATTAGCGAGTATGTCCGCCCTGTGCTATGACGACTGCAGTACACCTAGAACGCATGGACGTGATGTAATTACTGATGTACACCTGAGGAATGGCATTCCATGTCCGAACCAAAGCATTTTCTAGCTCCTGTAGAGTTCGGGGTTGTTGGCGAACTGTCTTACCCGGCGACCAAGTTCATACCATAAGTGTTCTATGGGATTGAGATCGGGACTCTTAGAACACCATGGCAACACAAGGATATTGTTCCTGGTCAGGAGACGCATGGTGCTGGCCGCTGAATGGCAGGGAGCGCCGTCCTACATGTTCTCCATGCCCCTCTGCTGTTGAATGTGAGGTATGGCAACCGGTGTGAGAATGTTATTTTGATAGCTCTGTGCATTCAACCTACCTCGGACAACAACCGCGCGCGTTTTCGTATGAAGTGAGACTGCTGCCCATATCATGACAGAGCCTCCCTGAAACTGGTCGCGTTCAACCACGTTTGCATCAACAAATCTTTCACCGCGTTGCCGATAACATCTCTTTCGACCATAATTACCCTGGAGTGTAAACCTGCTCTCATCACTGAATAAGACATTGGCCCAGTCTGCTCTGCGGTAACGAAGGTGACGTCGCGCCCATAACAATCTGGCCTGTCGGTGACGTGCCGTCAATATGAGACCCCTATACGGCCGCCTACACCGTAACCCTCGCTCCCGTAAACGTCGACGCACAGTATGCGACGATATGGGACGGTTATGAATCCCAATGATTCTTCTAGCGGTAACTGATGCTGGCCGGAAACGTTGGGCTCTGTGGATACGTTGAATAACACCGTCCTGTCGTCTGGATGTTATTCGTCTACGGGGGCGTCTGGGTAGGTCGGCAACACCACCCGTCTGTGCAAACTTGGCCATGAAGTTGGTGATTTGACGTCTCTTCCAAAGAACCGGGCAACCTGGAAGTGATAATTCAATTATACTAACCTTGGTATGGGTACAAGCGGTACATGGATATCAAGTACGTGGCATTTTACTAATTCGCAAGAATGGGGGACTACCGATATACAGAGTTATCTGAACATTCGGTTGGTTTTATCTCCCTTGTCCGCTACGTGGTGCTGCATTGGGTAGTTCCGGTTTAAAACAAAAACAGCTGATATATTAGTCAGTGTAGAAATTCTTCCACTTTCATCAATTATTTAGCCGTATCTCGTCGTTGGTAAACCTACATGTAAGTAGTATTCATTACTCTTTATCATTATCATTTATATTGTGAAATGTTAAATGCGAAGAAATATCGTTAAGGTGGACATTTCCCGATAATTGTGAGCGGAGATCGCTCGTCATGTCATTTCAGGACAATTTCATTTTTAATGCCGCTTTTGACTAACATGGATTAGTATTCTTTGTAGAATATTGGTGATTGATAAATAAAATAATGATAAAAAATACATGAGATGTAAATAATGAACTTGTTCTGGTCTGACTAAAAATATTTTTTTATGAAAATACCCCACCCACTTAGTGAAGACTGTTCGTGTTTACTTCAAGTATAATTGAAAGTTCAATTTTAAATTTACTGAGATATTATTTAATGTCAGATGTTTACTGTGAACTAGTAAATGGCTTTTATAATTTTCATGTGAAATGCCTGACCCAGAAACACCAAGAATACGTCAGAGGGCCGCTTCTGGTGAGAAGCGTTACTGTGTTTTGTGTAAACGGTACGAGAACGAAATAATTGAAGATGGCTTCAAGATCACTTTACACAGGATACCTGGTGGTCAGAGAAAAACCTGAAATATCCCGGAAGAAGGCTTGGATTCGAACAATGAAACTGTATAGACCAGATTTGCCACTGACAGACAATACCAGAGTGTGCATATTACACTTTGAAAACAAACAGCACATTCGTGGTGAATCGGTACCAAAGTATTTTAACTTGAACAAGAATACCGAGCCTAGAAAAGTAAGACGGCCTCTTTCAGAAAAATTCAGCAATTGCACAGTGTGAAATTCTTGAAAACACTGATAGTGCATTAGACTGCACAGACGTGTCAGTTGTGGGCGATGAACCTGACATTTTGCTTTCGGAAACATTTATTGATCATATTGACAATTGTCATACTGTTGAAATTGAAAATTCCAATGTATTACCGGAGTGCATAGTGATAGACCCACGTTCTGTTATAACTGAACATGATTATGGGACTCTAGAATCCAACCCAAATGTCCCAGTGACTACAAATGCAGGATCACAAACATTACCGTTACCAAAGTCGCTCATGAAACCTGAGGACATCGAGAATGATGACGAACGGACAAGATTTTATACCGGGTATCCCAACTATGCAACATTCTTGTTGATATTTCAAACATTATTAAGTCATGGGGCTGATAAATTAACCTACTGGGAGGGTCAGAAACGTTCACTGGGCGGGGAGAACAGAACTTACAATGACGACAGTGTGGGAAAGCCTGGTCGAAAAAGGCGATTGCAACCGTTGGATGAATTTTATATGGTGTGCGTTCGTCTTAGATTAGGTCTTCTGCAGGATCATCTAAAAGATGTGTTTGGTGTTTCAGTGATGACAGTATCTAGAATAATGAACACTTGGATAAATTTTATGTATGACCATATGAAAAGTTTGATTTCGTGGCCTACTACAACACGTTCAAAGTTCTTGTGGGAGTAGCACCAAATGGGTTAGTTACATTTATTTCGCGTGTATGGGGAGGTCATACATCAGACCGCCACATAGTGCAGAAGGATGGCCATTTATTTATTCCCAGAATGGAACCTGGCGATATCATTCAGGCTGACAAGGGGTTTACCGTGGCAGATTTGCTTCCTCCACATATAGGACTAAATATGCCACAATTTGTATCGAGGTCAATACAGATGACTAAAAGTCAGTTTTTTAAAACTCAGCAGATTGCAACCTCGCGCATCGTTGTGGAGATGAAAATGGAACAAATTAAAAACGTTCGGGCTCTACAGACTGTCTTGCCATTATCTGAAGCTCACCTGGCAGAGCAAATCATCGTCATTTGTACTGCAATTACTAATTTGTATGAACCATTACTGAAATAAGTAAGACGTAAGACATGTGATGACAGATCAAATATGCTTAACTATAGGGACCGCTAATGCTGGTTATGTGTTAATAAACATGTTCTTTTGGGACTCAAAGTAAATGTGTGCGTGTCAGTGGTTAAACATTGCTTTGAACATTCAAAATATGTTTGCTAAACTGATAACTCGGGTTACAAATAAATACACCAGAAAAAAAATATATAAATATTTATTTAAAGGATTTATTTAAAGGAAATGAAATAAAATCTAAATACTGAGATGTGTTTTATTTTTATTGTTGACAGAAGTACTGAGATGACAATTGTATTATTAACAATGTAATGAACAGGGCAAAAAGGCTATCCGTAAAAAAAGTGTTGGTTTGCTGTTCTCGACCTACACACTAAAAAGCCCTTTCCAAAACTTGTTATTGCAATTCTTTTGACTTTTTTTTACTCTTTTAAGAATAGTTTCCCTTTAATTCCTTCTGTTTGTTACTGTCTTTGGAAAAGAAAAAAAATATGCACCTACCTACCCATCTAAAACTTTTTGGGTCGGAGCACAGCAAACCAATATTTTTTTAAGGACGGCCTAAGCAACAAATTAACAATGTACATGTATATCAAGCACAGTTGCTGTTTTGGAGAGAATAACAGATTTTATTTGATCGAGAAGTGAGCAAATTTTAGATTTTCACAAATGCCAAGCATCAGTGAAATCACTCCGAGATAAAATAAAATATGATTTCGCGCCGAAACATCAAATGTTGTATTTATGAATTAATTACATGGTGAAGTTCCTATTTTCGCTAATCATAATTTACACAAGCACAAAATGCGGCATTCTGAGTCTGACATCTTAAGTGTATTGCACTCGGCAGGGTTTATTAATATACATTAATAAAAAAATTCAAAAAATTATTCACCGATTTTCAAAACAATATTTCACTGTCTTAGCGACATATCCAAGTTAAATATATATAAATTCAACACATATTTTCCAAAACTAATTTTAAAATGAAGAAAGCAGATCTGGCAGTGAAAATAGAAACTATGTTTCACAACATTATTTAACTTTTAAAAGTTTTATTTCACTGATTGCTTACATGCATTGCAACCGGCATGAACTTAAAGGGACATATGACAATCTTGCAGAATGTATCAAGCTTTAAAATTATAACCTCTATAATTCCATTATCTTTATTTTCTAAAAATATTGTTCGGGCAGTGAAACTAACACTACCAGTTTATTTTCGAAGAACGAAGTCACACTTTTATTTCTCTACTTAAAGTCCCTATACTGCCATCAACAGACAAATTTAACAACATATGTATACTGTTTCTAAACCTAATAACGACAAGTTATATATATATCTTAAAGTTTGACAATCTGAACTCTATAAACACAATATAAACGGCTTTAAACAGCGAAGCCAAACACTGGAACGTTGAATTGTTGCTCATAATTCATTTTACACATTTCAATCTCGGGTATTTTAAGTACCCATGAATAAACATATACTTTTAATCGGCACATACACATTATTTTATGACCTGAACACCTGGATATGATATGGATAATTACTTTATGCATTTCGTGCCGACCAATCAACATTGTTCCAGGTTATATTACACATGTTTACCATAGATAAATCTGTGTGCCTGACTGGTCATACTTTACTAAGGCCTTTTCTACAACGGTCATTTACATTAGTTGTTTTCCACGTTTGATGCGATTAGTGAAAAATTCAGCCACAAAGAAAGAACTGTAGAAAAATGTCAACCGAAATAACATATTTTGCCAAAACTTCTCATCAAAATGAACTCGTTGAACATTTATGCCTTTCTTCGCCCAAATTACAAAGTCGCACCAGTCTACACCAACTATTTTCATTTGTCCCATAATCTGGTACATATAGTTATGGTTTGATTTCAGAAACAAATTATTGTTTTCATCTAAATCACCACAGAATTGTTTCAAAGACACACACTCTTTTGGTGATAGATTTCTTCCACTGTATGGGCACTTAATTTCAACAGCACCGATACCACAGGTTTTACAATTGACAATGCCATCCACACTTGCACCGAGATACGGAAATTCTTTCGACATCACTAAACCCGTCGTTTCCACAGTCATACAACAGCCACATTTACGCATGTGAGTTCTTGTATACTCGCGTCTCGCATGGAACTCTTTTTTTCTACCATATCGCATTGCTTTGGTGTCAAAACTGGCCTCGTAGCCACGTGTCTGCTTGATGCTGTTGTCTGGTTTAGTTTCAGGCCTTTTCTTGCACATCTTACCGAAATTGGATGCTGTCAAGATATACGTTCGCATTTCCTTCCATTTCATATTCGAACTTTGTCCTTTGGTTGAGTCTTTCACTACTGTGATGTCATTCTCTGAAAGTTCTATCTCAGATACAAAGTTCCTGAATTCAGTCTGACATACACTTGAGTTCAGATCGACATGGTCACAGTACATAATATCGGTCTGGTACTTCTTCATGACATCCGACAAATCAACAATGTTTGGATTCAAGGTCTGGAAGAGAACCGAATTTGGACAAGATTTGCCTAACCCAGCTAATATCTGCTGTAAAAACAAATCTGGGTCCTTGCAAGGTCCAGCCTGGTATGCATCAGGGTAGGGTTTTAGGAGCTGCTCTTTTTCCTGCGCCGGATTAACAAACTTGATGTCTGTAACCATTTTGGGCTCAACTTCTTCAAAGTTTGTGGTTGTAGCCATTCACAGTTCTTTGATGTACAAGCACACTTTATTTTCACCAGAGTCAGTAGAAGTCCTCATATGTGGCTGCATACACCGGAATTTCCTGCCTTGCAGTTACAAACTCCACTGTCGATCTTTCCCGTTTTTTTCACTAACACAACATGTAATGTGTAATACTTCGATACATTTCCATCACCAACTATAACAGTGTCCTTCATACTGGGCTTACACTTTGCCTTCACATAGCAGTAAGAGTTTTCCGCTTCTATATCATGTACTCTAACGTCATACACATAGTCTTCATTGGAGAACTTTCTTGCTTTTTTTCAGTTGGCGGTGGCATTTGTTTGATCTTCCCGTTATTGGATTCTTGTTATAGAGAAAGTAGTTCTCAACATCTTCTCTAACAGGTGGGCAAATAATTGTTCCAACTGGGGACCAGCCATCCTTTAGAACATCAAGAGGGGGGAGTTTTTCAGGTTCCCTGTCACTACCATCACTAGATTCAGATTCCCTGTCACTACCATCACTAGATTCAGATTCAGTGTCGGAGTTACTCGAATTGTCAAAACGTAATGACCGAATTATTCTATGAACGAGAACCTGCTTATTTCCCGATTTCTTTATCTTGTGATCGACACGCCACTGAGTTCAGTCTTTCTTCTTCCAATTTTTCAGAGTATCTTCATCAATTTTCATCCTCGGACTCACTCATTCTGAAATATAAAAAAAAATAAATCTATAATTGTTAGAGCTGCAATGATACACAATGGTCACATTATGATATTATCGCGATACTTGCCTAAGAATTTGATAGCAGATACGTATCGCCATACCCAGTTTCGTTAAAGGTATATGTTATTCTCACAAAATATTGGCATATAGGGTTATTTATTTTTTACTGGTCCTTTGGGACCAACGAGCTCAATATAGGTGGCTTTAAGGTTCAATCCTCCGTGGTGCCACTGAGTTCGGTCGGTGTGTTCTTGGGCAAGACACTTTCCCTTAGCCCCGTCCGTCGGATGGGGACGTAAACCGGGCGGTCCCGTGTATCGGTCTATCCTCCGAGCACGTTAAAGAACCATAGGAATCTATTCGATAATAAGAGTAGGGCAGGTTCCCGGATTCCTATGTATCCTTCCCCTCTCTCTGGGGCGGCTCTAATTAACCTATACTGTGTTGATGAGCCCTTAAACAGCATTCATTCATTCAATATGCGGATCCCACCACTGTCACTTTCTTTCTTCTTTTTTTTTTCGAACTTACTCGTGTTCTACTCTAACTTCGAACGCAAAAACCAAAACATACTTACTTTAACTAGTCGTAGGTCATCCACTTTATTTGGCTTGGCGATATTTATTCAGTGACTTAAGCGATAAATAAGTGTAACACGTGTAATAGATAATGCGCGTGTTGTCAACTTGTCAGTTGCTAAACCGGAACTACCCAGTAACTAAGGGAGATAACTGAACATCGCTTCCGCAAGGGAGAATACTTTTGATATCGGTAGTGAGCCATTAAAATAACTAACACTTACCTGTCTGTTAGAAACACCACTTTGAACCATTCCAACAGCACGCCCTCGTTCATCTAATGTCATTCGCCGCCTGTTTTAATAAACTGTTAAGTTTTGATCAATTTCCTGTTTTTCCGACATGTAAATTACAACACAATACATTTGTATCAATTCTGTAGGTGTACCTCTTTTATATAAGTGACAAGAGACAAAAAACACGAAATGCACGTGCATCTCGTTTCAGGTAGATAGACTGGTTTACGGTCAACTTTATTCATGGCAAAATGTTTATCATCATGTACAATGACAGCAGACGAAAATTCATAAAATTGTTGCTTTAAATAAAAGAGATATTTCAAAAATAAAAGTGTTGAGTTAGAAAAGCTGTTAAGTATACAGTACTGGTTCTACTCAGGAAAAATGGTCTTCCTTTACCACAAAAAAATCGACCGTCATATATGGCATAAAATGTGCTAAAAATGGCTTACAACACCGTTCAAACAAACAGATGTCATGGTTATTATTTATGTAAATTATTCCAACAGAGAAGAAAATAAACGACGATTTGATTTCTTCCCTATAGAAACCAACCCGAACAGAAACCAACACCAACAGAAACCAACCACTTTCGATACTGCAGCAATACTTCTTTACTTATCAAGGTAATGAAATAAGAAGGACTCGGTCAATCCCTTTATGTTTGTGATGTCGTGTCTTGCCTTTTAGTCATCTTTAAAGTTGTTGTTTGTTTCTATGCGTGCTTTTGGTTGACTGGTCCTTGAATGCTACATTTCCTGTTCGATTTTTATATCTACCTTTATAGCGGCGAGATGTCGGTGGTCTTCTGTACTCTTGATATTACCAATATTGAGTCCTGCTCAACCCGGTGCTAGAGGGCGTGGACGGTGGCGGGCACTTTTCACTGCCCTTCATGAACAGTCACAATCAAACCCGAGACTGCAATATTTCGTATTTATCGTGTTCGGCCGTTTCCAAAGGTCCACTCTCATATTCTTTTCAGGCAGCGTCTATAGCACATCTAGAACTTTCGATACAGCTCAACGCTAGAACTTAACGTAACATTGAAGAAGTTTATGCCAGGTACAGTTCAAGGTCAATGTTGTTTGTTGAATTGCTTTGTGATATGAGTTGCACTACCCAATATAAAACTATACTCTAATATTGGATGTTCTAGTGCATCTGATACCCGTCAAACAGAGCTAAATGCACACTGTACAGGTCAAGGTCATTGTAATTTGTTGAACTGGTCTATGTTATTGACTTGTTGGTTTGCTAGTACCTGATAAACAGAGCTAAAAGCAAAACACGTAAATCTTTTTAAAGACTAAGTAAATGATCCGTACAATTAATGTCTACAGTCAGCGTTTTGAACAGCTCTATGGTTTTGCGATGTATTAACCAATCTATAGAGGATCTTACATGAATGAGTGTTTTATTGCTTTTAACAAGAAGCACCGCCTTTCAATGCAGACGATCGACGTTCGAAGCCTCTCTGTGTATTGGTAAGTAAGTTAAAGGGCATATTTCTGCAGAAATTTCTGCACTTGCCCCTGAGTTCTTCATATGAAAATGAATGCATGTGCGATATCACTGAATTAGAACCTGGCTCTTTGATGATGTATAATGATGCCGAAAGTTTCAATCCATTTGTAAAGTAGTTTTGGAGAAACAAGTTAACATATAACACTTTAACTCGAACACAGACGACGACGACAATGTACATGACGATCAAGTTGTTTTTTCTCCGAAAACGTCGAGCTAATAAACGTTACAATGATAAGATACGAGACTGTAACGAGTATCCTACCTTTATATCCATCGAGTTTATTAAAGTCAATAATATACAGTCACGAATGTGAGATTCTATTTATCCAATAACACACATACGACGTTATAGTATCACTTTAATTTTGTCAATTAACCTTGCATACGGCAGATAATGGAGATATAACATCTGTCAAAGATATTACAAACACTTTGGCAGAAACTTTTTCAAAAAATTCTTCTTCTGAAAATTGTCAACCAAATTTTCTGAAAAATAAGAAACAAAAAGAACAGAAGAAGCTGAACTTCAAGTCGAAAAACTTGGAAAAATACAATAAACTATTCACTCTCAAAGAACTTCGAGAGTCCCTTAAAAAGGCTCATGATACATCAGCTGGTCCTGATGATATCCATTATCAATTACTAAAACATTTACCTGAATCCTGTCTCTCTACCCTTCTTGATATATTTAATAAGGTTTGGGTGACGGGAAACTTCCCCGATTCTTGGCGGGAAGCAATCGTGGAAAGGATCATACGGACCCAATAAATTATCGCCCAATCGCTTTAACGAGTTGTATATGTAAAACCATGGAACGAATAATTAATGAGAGACTCGTTTGGTACCTGGAGTCCAACAAACTGATAACAAAGTATCAAAGTGGATTCCGGCGCCAACGAGGCACAACAGACAATCTCATACGATTTGAATCGTTTATTAGGGAAGCTTTCATAAAAAAAGAACATTTAGTCGCTGTATTTTTTGACTTGGAGAAAGCTTATGATACTGCATGGAAGTACGGTATTATGAATGATCTACATGACATTGGTCTTAGAGGCCGATTACCCATTTTTATAGAGAAATTCTTAGATGATAGACAGTTTCGTGTCCGAATGGGTTCAACCCTCTCTGATATTCATGAACAGGAGATGGGTGTTCCACAGGGCAGCATACTATCTGTCACACTTTTTAATATAAAGATTAACAGTATAGTAAAATGCATCAATCCAGGTGTGGATTGTTCGCTATATGTTGACGACTTTGTTGTATGTTATCGTGCAAAAAACATGAATACTATCGAGAGACAATTACAACAATGTCTCAATAAACTTCAGACCTGGTCTGATGAAAATGGTTTTAATGTTTCTAAATCTAAAACTAATTGTATGCACTTTTGTCAACTTCGTAAACATCATGAAGACCCTCATCTTACACTGGATGGGTCACCAATACCAGTAGTGGATGAGACAAAATTCCTTGGTCTTATTTTCGACCGTAAATTAACGTTTATACCACACCTTAAATACTTGAAGGCCAAATGCCTTAAAGCTCTTAATTTACTTAAAGTTGTTGCAAACACTAATTGGGGAGCAGATCGAAAAGCCCTCTTGCGACTTTACAGATCTCTTATCAGATCCAAGCTGGACTATGGCTCAATAGTATATGGATCGACTCGCAAGTCGTACTTGCAGATGCTCGACCCTATACATAATCAAGGATTACCACTCGCCTTAGGTGCCTTTCGTACATCACCAGCCGAAAGTCTATATGTTGAAGCCAATGAACCATCACTGTCTCATAGACGAGACAAATTAGCTCTTCAATACGCCATTAAATTAAAGTCTAACCCTTCAAACCCAACTTTCGATAATGTTTTTAATTCCAGTTGTGAACCTCTTTTTGATCGAAAACCGAAGGCCATTCGACCATTTGGTCTTCGTATTAAACCAAAATTAAGAGACACTGAAGTCGACCTAAATTGATTGCCAAGTACAAAGTACCACAAATTCCACCTTGGACTTTGGGAACTCCAACAATTATTTTTGATCTTTGTAATAATAACAAATCCAGTACAGACCCTACTGTCTTTCAAAGCAAATTTAATGAAATTAAATCGAAATACTGTGACTTTCAACATATCTACACAGATGGCTCTAAAGATGGAGATAAGGTAGCTGCAGCAGCTGTTCACAAACACAGCATAAAGAGCCGCCTGCCTGACCAGGCTTCTATCTTTTCAGCTGAACTTAAGGCAATTGAACTTGCCTTAAATTATATTCAGGAATCTGATGATGACCATTTTGTAATCTTTTCTGATTCCCTTTCATCTCTTCAAGCACTGGGTAATATGAAACATGATAACCCAGTTGTGCTTCAACTTTTAGAAAAGTACAATTCTCTTATAATTGATAATGTTATTATTTTCTGCTGGCTTCCAAGCCATGTAGGAATACGTGGTAATGATAGAGCTGATAGTGCTGCTAAGGCAGCATTATATCTACATATATCTAATACCAACTTACCTTATACTGATTTTAAAAGTTGTATTAACACATATATTCGTAACTCTTGGCAAACCGCTTGGGATTTGTCAGTTAACTATAAACTCCATTCAATTAAACCGTTACTCGGAGAATGGCGCTCTTCTAGTAGACCCATTCGTCGAGAGGAAGTTGTCCGAGCTCGGTGCAGAATAGGGCATACACGTTATACTCATTCGAAAACCAGCCATATCGGACTAGTAACAGCGGAGTTATGGCCCTCTATTTAGTTAAAAATGGCAGAATAGGACATACACGTTATACTCATTCATATTTATTACAAGGTGAGCAATTACCAGAATGTATACCCTGCTTTGCACCGTTAACGGTCAAACACATATTGCTGGAATGTGTAGACTTTGATCCTATGCGTCAAAGGTACTACAATGTTAATACTATGACCGAGTTATTTAATACTATAGATTTTAGTCTAGTTTTAGATTTCCTTAAGGAAATCAGACTTTATAAATCAGTATAATATGTTCTCGTATATAATTACTTTCTTATATACCCGTTTTCGGGCATTCGTTGATTTACATATATAGTTTATGTTACTACCATATCATCCCTTATTTTTTAATAGTTTTATCCTGATATATTTACTTTAATTTTTAATTAATCCTTCATTAATTCATATTTCGTCAGTTTTTGCGCACAATATGACCTATTTATGTGTCGACGTGCCGTAAAACAACATTCATTCATTGCGTACGGCAGCAATTTGTAAGAGAATTTAATTGAATGTTGTTTAACGGCTCATCAACACAGTATGCTCATCAACACAGTATAGGTTATTTAGAGCCGCCCAGAGAGGGGAAGGATACATAGGAATCCGGGAACCTGCCCTACTCGTATTATCGAATAGATTCCTATGGTTCTTTAACGTGCTCGGAGGATAGACCGATTCACGGGACCGCCCGGTTTACGTCCCCATCCGACGGACGAGGCTAAGGTAAAGTGTCTTGCCCAAGAACACATCGACGGAACTCAGTGGCTCCACGGAGGATTGAACCCGGGGCCTCCGGTTACAAATCCGCCGCGCTACCGACTGCGCCACGCCAGCCCATCATGAGGTCGTGTTGTTGTCATGATGTCAGCTACGTTACGCGACAGTAATGCGTTCGCCGTACAAGTAATGGGACACCTTAAATTAAATTTAACGTTACTAACATGCATTTTATAAAGTAAGATTTTAAATAAGGACACATGTTAAGGTGTCTGAACGTATCGTATGATATACCGTGCAAACAATTGGGATTAAATGTTTTACTGTACACAAACACAGTGATTCGGTCCTCATTTGCATCTGTAATACACTTGTACATTACGAAAAATAAGTCATGGCTTTATTACACTCCCAGAAGCCATGTTATTTGATGTCAACGCAAAACATTAACGTTGAGGCCGTTAACACAAAAACATAAACGTTGACGACGTCGTCGCCGATGGGAAAAAAGCACATTTCTTTCATCTTCAAAACAAAAGTTATTACGACAAATCGACATTACCATACGACAAATAGGCATAACCATACGACAAATAGTCCCTTTAAACATCTTTAGTCTTGGTTTCTGTAAATGATATTTCAAAATACTGGTAATCCTTCATATATGTTGCTTTGCTGTGACTTCTGATCAGAGTGAATATTCCGTGGGGTGTACCTATGCGCATGCTCCGTCATAGCGACCGGTCATCTTATCTGAGTGTTACAAGACTACATGATTAAATAAAAGCATTTTAAAAACGGACTGGTCAGCATTTTATACTTGGAACAGCTTTGTCCAACATTTACATTTGCGTTTATTTTACATATGGAACGAATATACCAGATGTTCCGTAGCTTGTCGGATTACCCCGTTTTGTTGTATCATTTTTCCTTGCGTTCGTTATAGGCTTCCCATCACCCATTGCATATAAACCTCCGAGGTGTAATGAATGAATGTTGTTTTACGGCACGTCGACACATAAATAGGTTATGTTGTGCGCAAAAGCTGATGAAAGATGAAGAAATGCAGTAGTAATTTTAAAAAAATGTAAATATATAAGATAAAACTAGTAGTAACAAAATCTATATATGTAAATCAACAAATGCCCGTCAACGGGTGTGTAAACAAGTAAATATATCCAAGAACATATTACAATGATTTATAAAGTCTGATTTCTTTTAGGACTTCTAAAACAAGACTAAAATCTTAAGTATCAAATAACTCTTTCATAGTGTTAACTGTGTAGTACCTTTGACGCATAGGATCAACATCTACACATTCCAATAAGATGTGTTTGACCGTTAACGGTGCAAAGCGGGGTATACATTCTGGTAATTGCTCACCTTGTAATAAATATGAATGAGTATAACTTGTATGCACCGGGCTATGACAACTACTAGAATGAGTCTACCAGAAGGACGCCATTCTCCGAGTAACGGTTTAATTGAATGGAGTTTATTATTCACTGACAAATCCCAAGCGGCTTGCCAAGAGCTACAAATATATGTGTTAATACAACTTTTAAAATCAGTATAAGGCAATGTCGGATGTAGTTCCTATAATAAAAAGTAATCCCTCCTTTTTTTGTTGGAAATGTGCCTTATGTAGGTAGGGGAAAATAACGCATTTCTATTCGATTGTGTTGTTGTATGTATAAGAAGTGTATTGATTTAATAGATTATTGATGAATATTTTCCAGATTTCAAATCTACTTTGAGAAAAACTATCAGTGAAATCAGCTGTAACCTTGACCTGTTGAGTCAACAAACAAAAACTTTCTTGCACAACCTTTTCTGGTGATTTTTCAAGTGGAAACATGTTTTCTATATCTAAATTACTGCATTATCCATACCTGAGTTAAGATGCAGCAAATCATTAATATTTGACATGTTAACATTAGTGTCAATGCGGAAATCAATTGTTGGTGTCATTTTTAACAACAATACAACCTCAACCCCCTGTATATATATATAGAACAACGTGTGTTCTGGAAGATAATCTATACCCTGGTATGACCCTGGTATGACCCGGATGTTCTGATCAGAAGACTTAATATGTAAATTCGCCTCACCCCCGAGTATATAAGAGGTAGGCGGATAGAAAAGTGGTCATTGCCGGAGTCTGCTTCACTCGTTAATACTCGTTACACAGGAAATAAGTAGCAGAGGTAAGTGTTATACAGACTTTTTATATTTCTTTTTAGTTTACAAAACGGTTTTGACATCAAAAATAATTTTATCTGTGCAGTGCAGCTGACAAATACAAATAATAGCAGTTAAAACGTTCTAAACGATGTATTTTCGATGTATATATTTACTGTCATTGCACAGTCAGTCAACTCCAATCAAGCAACCGTCAATCAATCAATCAATCAATCAATCAATCAATCAATCATTTATCAAATAAATAGATAATCAATGATATTAGTTCAAATTGTTTGATTGATATATATTCTGATATTGGTGTGAAAAATATATTCAATTTTTTTTTCTGATAGAGAAAATGGATTTTGCAACGCACATTGCCGCCATTCCCTTTCTATCCCCGACATACTGATATCCTTTCGATAATCACAAAATAAAATGCACTCTCTGAAATAAACCCAGACCATGCTGAGATTAGAAATTTAATTCGGAATGCACGGACACATACATTTTTTATATGTCACTTACATTTTTTATATGTGTTTTCATGACAATTTTTATGAAACAAAAACTCGAACGATGTGCTTTATGTGATAAATAGTCATACATAATTATAACATTTAACAGATGTAGTTTGTACAAGCTGAATCAAACATTTTCTCATAGACATTCAATTGAATTAGATTTTATAGTCGCACCAACAGCTAAGGTCATATGGCGACTTTACAGCTTCCACTGATGGAGGAAGACCCTTAGGTGCCCCTGCGGGCGATTTCTCGTGCAAGTGCGGGCATTTGGCTAGAAACACCGACGTTCCGCAAGCCAGCTGGATAGCTTCTCTTAAAGATTCCTAGGTCCCTGGGGATCGAACCTACAGCGATGAGGGGCAAGTGATTTCAAGTCAGAGACTAACTACTCTACTCGACCACGGAAGCCCCAAATCCGACATAGATATTGATTATACCCCCAAAAAATGCTGTCGTCTCCTGATGTTTATAAATGCAACGATTTGTCACAATTGATATATAAATCCATGTCCACCGCCGTATGCATCCCATCTTCGGGATGGTTAAAAGTGTGTAATGTTGATTTTATGAATATTGAGTTCTGCTCAACCCGGGGCTAGAGGGCGTGAGCGGTAGCTAGCATATTTCACTACCGCTCATGAACAGTCTCAATCAAACCGAGACTGCAATATTTCGTATGTGTCGTTTGTAATACTGTTGCTTATGCTATTTATCAGCATGAACATATGTAAAATAAATAATCTATACATGTCTCATATATGTAAATGAGACTCGAATCCGGAATTTTCATATAAAATACTAGTTTCATATAACCGAGCTTGTGTGGTGTTGCTGTAAAATGCAATTGTGGATTGTCTTTTAGATTTAAATTGTAAATGTCCATTCAGTATAACTAACGAACTATTGTTGTCAAAATGTCTGCTTTTCAGATGAAACTTCTTTTAGTATTGGCATTGATGATGGTACTATTGTCGGTCGGATATGCGAAATATGTGGCCGGATATGCGGAAGATGCGGTCGGAGATGCGGAAGATGCGGTCGGATATGCGGAAGATGCGGTCGGATATGCGGAAGATGCGGAACTTATGGACTGCGCTGACCATAATTATGCCTGTGGACGTAATTGTTTCATAAGAATCGGCTACTGCTGGAGTTGGTTTACCTGTAGGCCTTGCCGTGGTCATAAATCGGTACATACACTAACAAAACATATCTCTGTTTACTAATTTCAAATATTTAACATATGTTTCGACTGTTGTTTATTCGATGTTCAAACGTATGTTATTATTAAAAACAGGCAACACAGCCTATATATTGTCATTCTTATATCTTATTAACGTAATATAACTGTATACACAACGTAATACTTTATCTGGGTTTCAAGTGTGTTCGTGAGAAAGTAAAACCAAAGAATATAATCCGGCTGTTAATTTTATTTTAATACTAAATTGGAATTATACAATGTCGAGGACCTTACTTGCCTCGGTATTATAGTAAGACGTTCGACGACAATCATCGACCGTCAATAACTATTATTATTATACCTCACATAAATCACGACGCTAATAACTATTATTATTATACCTCACATAAAACACGACCGTCAATAACTATCATTATTACACCTCACATAAAACACCACCGTCAATAACTATTATTATTATACCTCACATAAAACACGACCGTCAATAACTATTATTATTATACCTCACATAAAACACGAGCGTCAATAACTATTATTATTATACCTCACATAAAACGCCCATGCTAAATCCTCATAGACAACAATGTGTAATTTCTTACTTACTATCTTACGCGAGGGTGAAAGTAAATCGCAGAGTGATAGTAAAAAAATTATCACATGCGCAGCTTTGATGCGCGCTGTTTCGGTGACGTCATCGGGTCAGTATGTTTAACTCATCATAACTTCAAAAGTACCACTCATTTTCTTAGTTATGTTATTTACAATCCAACGATATATCTCTCATAGCAACATTCACGAAAAAAATGGTTTCGGCAAATACACTGCTTCACTGCGCATGTCCCGTTTCACTCAAACAAGCAGTGGAGCAGTTTACTAGGCAAAGTGAAATTTGTACAGAAAATGAATCTTATTTTTGCCCGAGGGTTTTTCGGTATAATAAAAAATGTTCACCCTTCGGATATTGATTATCAGGGTAAACATTCTTACTATCATCCTGTCATGAATCTGATATTTATATATTATACATCACTGTAAACGCTCCATGTAAAATCCCCATATCCTACCGGGTTGATATTTCGCGCTATCACCCTCAACGCGTCATAGCGGGTGATAGCGCAAAATAGCATCCCGCTAGCTTTTTGAAAAGTATATTTTTTTAACAACAACATGACTATGAAAAATATGTTCCAAAAGTCTAATTAATGCGATTTCCCATAGGAGTATTTGTTCGGTATAATAAAATAAATATCGCATCCTCTAGAGGGTGCCAGTAGATATTATCAACCCTCGAAATGATAATGTAGGCGAGGCGAAAAAAGGTAATGTAATACACCGTTAAATAGTCTTTACAATATAGGTGTCTTTGAAGTAGATTACCGCTTAAGCCGGTGCTAGGGGGCGTGAGAAGTCAATAAAACCGAGTTGCTTTATTCTCTTAATTGTGTTTGTTGCTCTCAAAGGATCACCTTTATCAGTATTTATTGATACAAATTTGAAACTGGAAGCACGTGACCCTAATTATTATTTTGTTATTAAAGTATTTCTGACCATCCGCATTTATTTGTCGATATAATAATGAAGTTTCCCTCTTTGTTTTATCTTTGATTACTAATATGTATTGTCTTTCTGCCTTTCTGTATATCTTGGATAGCAGGTGTTCCTGTCTCAGCCAATCAGAAACCTTACCAGTATATCGGCAAAAATCAAACTTTGCTCAGAAGGACTGTTCTAGACGTTTGTCTTGAAAAAAAAGCAAGCGCCGCATGTACTACTGTAAATAATGATTGTATTGCTATCTGGACAGTAAAATGTTTCCACGCGAATCTGATTATTTACAATTATATAATTTCAGTATGAAAATCAATGCGACAAAAAATGCAGACGCTAGTGTTCCGGGCATATCGGGTGCTATGACAAATATTTTCAGGTATTACACAACTATCAACGTTTGATTAAACGAAGTACGTATTTCAAGAATAATCATCTGTTGAGTTTCAAGTCATAATTCATACAAAAGGTCTGCACTTTCAATACCGTATGATTGCACCTTTCCGTAAAAGACTTTCCGCGCTACGAATCTGTGCTTTTGTTATACCCCACGCCAACGAAGTTAAAGCGGGGTATACTGGTGGTAGCTTGTCCGTCGGTCCGTCTTTACATTAATTATTGGACATGCTGTTTAAGTGTGATGTGAAGATGTTAGTGAAGAAAACGATTTTTCATCAACGATTTTTCATCTGATTAATTTTTCACGAGTTATGACCCTTTGTAGTTTTAGCCAGTGGGAATCCTTTACTACCCATTCATTCATTGTTTTTATATATTTCTGATAATTTAGTCTCAAGTGAATGTGATCATAAAGGACAATTTTTATTGGTGCACTAAAGTGCAGGGGTCAAAGGGGCAGAGGCGGGGTATATTTGTCTGCCTTTAGCTTTCTAATTTATAGTTTCACTGGGTCCAGGAACCCGATATTTAATTCCCTAACCTCCTCCGTTGGATGGGAACGCAACATAGCGGTTTTTAGAATAACGGCTTTTTTTGCCACTGACCGTTCCAAGGCGATAGCCCTATTGCCAACCATGTTATGTTTATGGTATCATATATTGCCTTTCCTTCATCTTTGTAATTATTGTTTATTGCTGTGCATGTTTTTGGTTAACTGTGGTCCTTGAATTTCACATTTCCTGTTCGACTTTTATATTTTATTTTAGAGATTTCCTTTAGATGCAATGTACTTTGATTTACACTGTATTGTCAATTTGGGCGTTGAAGACAGGATACTAGTGAGGTTAAATATAAGTAAACTCGTTTTAAGAAAGATAAAAATATCGGACAGGGAAAGCAGCATTCAAGGACGACAGTCAACCACAACACACAAAAACAAACACGCAAACAGACAAACGAGAAGGCAAAAGTAATAAAAAATGCAAACGACATCACAAACACAAAAGGGTTGACAATAGGGCTACCGCCTTGGAACGGTCAGTGGCAAGAATCTAACGAAGTTTATAAATCACATCACCATAGAAGTCAGGTTGTGATAGTCCTTGTCGCAGAAGAGTCCTTAAATTACTTTTATATTTGGAAAGAAGATCAGTATAAAATTTTGCAAAGGTTTTAAGCAGTTTATGGTAACGGTAAACCTGATTGAGTAGCTTTTTAGTTATACAAAGATTACAAATATTAAAGTCCTCAACTCGAGTACAAGCTCTTGAAAAACGAATAAGTTGAGACACATACACCCCATAATAAGTTGCTCGGGGAACATCCCCATCCAAGTGGGGGTAATTAACAATGTCAAAATTAAAATAATCTCTCTTGTCATAGATTTTGCTAATTATTTCCCCATTTAAGTCAACCTTCATGCCTTACTGCCTCTTGACCAAGTCGGAAACTCCATATCTTATGTTATGTATTGTCCTTTTCACCGACGTTTTTAATATGCTCATTTATTTCGGTTTGTCTTGCAGGGCCTATGGTCCATTGCATTTGATTTTTGTGGTTTCTATAGGACCATTCTTTTTTCATTTTTATATTTCACCCCTTGGTATTCTTTTTGTTTTATTTCACTTCTACAGTATATATTCACTCCTCACGGAGAGGAAAACTATACCTTGTTTTTCTTTCGTTCCAGTCCTATTAACTGTGTACTGTACCAATACATATATGTTGTTAACATGGTCAAATAACATATGTCTAAACTAAAGTATATAATAGAAAATAACTATAATCTAAATACTATATATAAATACTGAAAGTATGGCATCTTTTTTAATTCAATAATTGATACAAGATGGTATTTTACCTTAGTACTAATACATTTTTCTGTTTTTGCAGAGCTGCGTGTGCGATACACGACATTTGCTACACCTTGATGAACACACAGAGGACTTTTGTGGCAATATGCAGACAATATATAGTTTTTTTCCAGGAGTTTAAACTGCAGCTGGTATTGCACACGAGGCTTTGAAGAAATGAACTGCTACTTGCATAGACATGCCAATTATATTATCAATTGTATAATCTTTTATAATCTTATATATATATATATATACACGTTGATTATGTAAATTAAATCAAATGAGTAAGTTATATAAACAATACAAATGACAATACGCAACATAAAGAGTGTTGACAACAGGGATAACGACTTGAAACGGTCAACAGGAAATACGGAGATAGACTACAACATTCATCACAAAAACATCATGGGGACTCCGTGTTCGGCATTTTTATTCAGAAAATAGTAGTATTTAGCTTCTGCCTGTAATTTATTTCAGACATGTTTGATTTTAAAAAAAAAATAAGTATTTGATTAATGTACATGAACAGAATCTGAAACTTAGGAAATGTTAGATTAAGGTATTATTGATTGTATGTAATATTTAGCAATAAAAATATTTATAGAAAAAGTTGATACTTTGTTGTTGATCTAATTATTACTGTCACATACTACGAGTATAAAATGTTTTGATTTCACTGTTTGTTGTATTCCACACTTATATAGCAGAACAATGTTGTTTCTATAAACTTGAGCAAACTATTGATATTAGAAAGTTCTATAACGGAAAACGCACCACATGAAAAGCTCTATATGTATATAAACTCTAGCTTGAACGGGTTTTAAGTTACACACTACGTATATTGTACACTGAAAAGACAAAAATATTGATAATAAAAAGTTGTTTTACACCAGAAGACACCAAGAAACTTTCAAACCTGAAAGTTCTGGAGTTATTCTTAATGAAATGTTTATATTACATATGTGTCTGTGATTTGTATAGGAAATACTGGGAAGAAAAGCTATATCTACTCGTTTGCTCTATTGCGGGAACACCAATGGCGGAAAAGGCCGAGCAATGTTCCGTACTACGAAATAACGCTCATTGGGAGACGTTTCGCAGTAGAGCAAACGAGTAGATATAGCTTTTCTATTCCCAGTATTTCCTATACAAATCACAGACAAATATGTAATATATAGTTTAATAACCAGTGTTTTTGAGATACTGAAAATATCCCCCTCGGTGATTATTTAGGAGTTATGTAGAGTTTTTATTTGCATTTGGATGTGAACCCACCAATTGCATGTAAAGCTTCGACGGACAAGACTAAATAATTTGTGTTGCCTAAAGACTTGCCAAAGAAACCTTGTGGCGCTGTTGAGGCTCGAACCAGGGCTCTCCTGATTCAGAGTCTATTGTTTATCCGCTGTGTCATCCAGGCTCCTTTAATTGAGAAGGAGCCCACACGAAGAAAGAGACAGATAACGTGAACAGTTCACGCTATTTAAAATGTTCATTTCTGGCATAACGGGAGCACTAAATGGTATTTAAAGGATACCAAAACAATCGCGTTTTATATGTACTGGACAATCTTCTCTTTAACATATAGGTTAAACTATTGTTTATTCTCCATTGCAATACATTTTGACTATTGCGACATTAAATTCATAAGCGATTAAGTTATAAACATTAACCACCATCCCCGACGCCCACTCCACCCCCACAAACACCCCCCTCCCACCCTAAATAAATATTCATCTGATGCAAGGAGAAACTTTGTTTTAAAGGGACACGTGGCAATATTAAAGTAACTAACCCGCCACATAACAGCAACATTACACTAAAACGCGTTTATCAAAACTTTATCCAGGTGTTCGGGTCACATAATAATTTACATGTACCGATAAAAAGTGTAGTTTTATTCACAGTTTCTTAAAATACCCATGATTAAATATGCGTAAGATTAATTATGAGTTGATAACTCTTTAATTCGACGCTCCAGTTTTGGGGTTTGGCCTGGTTGATTTAAGCCGTTTACATTGTATCTACAAAGTTTGGATTCTCAAAATATGTATATATATACCTCGTCGTCTGTAGGCTTAGAAACGATGTACATATGTAATAAACTTTGGCTGTTGTTGGCGGGATAGCCACTTTAAAGTATTTCCAAGCAATCAGATTAGCATCTCGCAATTAGAGCGAGGTTTGATGCACCATAGAATATGGTTTAAACCTCAGCGGCCTTTTTTGTCAATGACCATTCCAAGGCGGTAACCCTGTTGTCAACCTTTTGTTTGTGATGTCGTGTACCTTGCCTTGTATTGATCCTTAGAAGTGTGTGTTTCTATGCGAGTTTTTGTTGACTGTGGTCTTTCAATGCTACATTTCCTGTTCGCCTTCTTTAATATCTCATTTGATCTACATTAAGCTATAGATAATGAGCAACCCTGTATTGATATACGTTTTTAACATGCTGATCCATTACTTTTTAATAATAAACATAATAAAGTAGGTACCTGTGTTCCAATGATACACAGACATAGCAGCAGAGTAGGTTATGGTTCCCACAGAACATCTCTAATGTCTTCCCGCTGTGCTGGGCACATATCTCGGTCGGCATTGAGGCTCTTCTCTTCTGTTTTCCCCAAATCTTCACCTTATTTCTCCCCAGCACTGTATGGTTCTTTAGTACCGGAATACTGCTATGAACTTGAAGAAAACTTTACAGTAGAAATGATTACGGTCCGCATAGTAACCGACAGCCTCTATGGTTTGGTTTTGCTTTTCGCATGATGTACACGCGTTGTCAACAAGTTCATCAGACCCGCCCTGGACCGATCTTGAAAGATCTCCTACTGTATCCATATTGGAATATTGTCCAACATATAAATTCCTGTTTATAATTTGACAATAACTGTTGATAGTGTCACAATTTACAATACACCACTCTCCTTTAGTGTTTGTTTAATGTTTCTCTACAGTGCCTGTGCTACTTTCCGCTCAAGCCCAGTTTCCGTCATTCTCATTCAAAAGCTGTGCAAATGACTTCCACAATTTGACCTGAACCATTGTCTCCGCAGCTTGTGTTACCTCATTATAGGCCGTGCTACCAATAGTGTTTACACTTCCGCGTAGTTCACATCGTTGTTAAATGAATCGTCAATCAATCAACTCACTCGATACATGTATACTGGGTGTGGCAGCGTTGTCGGAAAATGAACGAGAATAAAAAAATAATAGAAGTGCAGACAAGAGAGTTGTTCGTCTTCCGAGTATTTATTTTGAAATAATTTCCTGTCATACTTCTTAATTTAAATAAATATTTCATCATGGGATTTCATCGAATAGTCTACACATTTAGCCTGGCTTAAGGGGACACATTTAGCCTAACTTCAGGGGACACATTTAGCCTAGCTTCAGGGGACACATTTAGCCTAGCTTCAGGGGACACATTTAGCCTAGCTTCAGGGGACACATTTAGCCTAGCTTAGGAGGACACATTTAGCCTAGCTTCAGGGGACACATTTAGCCTAGCCTAAGAGGACACATTTGGCCTAGCTTCAGGGGACACATTTAGCCTAGCTTCAGGGGACACATTTAGCCTTGCTTAGGAGGACACATTTAGCTTCAGGGGACACATTTAGCCTAGCTTCAGGGGACACATTAAGCCTAGCTTAAGGGGACACATTTAGCCTAGCTTGAGGGGACACATTTAGCCTAGCTTCAGGGGACACATTTAGCCTAGCTTCAGGGGACACGTTTAGCCTAGCTTAGGAGGACACATTTAGCCTAGCTTCAGGGGACACATTTAGCCTAGCCTAAGAGGACACATTTAGCCTAGCTTCAGGGGACACATTTAGCCTAGCTTCAGGGGACACATTTAGCCTAGCTTAGGAGGACACATTTAGCTTCAGGGGACACATTTAGCCTAGCTTCAGGGGACACATTAAGCCTAGCTTAAGGGGACACATTTAGCCTAGCTTCAGGGGACACATTTAGCCTAGCTCAAGGGGACACATTTAGCCTGGCTTCAGGGGACACATTTAGCCTGGCTTTAGGGGACACATTTAGCCTAGCTGTCTGATTTTCATTCAGTAAAATATACACATGGAAAAAATAGCATAGACCCAAATAAGTATGTAGCAATAATTCGTCAATATGAATAAAAAAATGTTTTATTTATTGTTTGTAAAGATCGCTGGAACCGCAAATTTATATTTCAGTTGCTCACGTAAGTTATAGATATATCATTGATATACTCGTGTTTTTTTATGTGTAGCTTAAATTATACCATAGTTTGGTGACCTTTCCCTTTGGAATGAGACGAAGTCTTACGACACATAACTTGACCGTGTAGCTCAATTGGTAACGCGCTCAACGCTCGTCTATTATTACCTGCGAGTGCAATTTTAGTGTTGGGTTGGAGCTCAACACCACACAGCGTGTTTTTGTTATTTCCGTCAAAACAATTTGTTACTATTTGGTAAATATTCAATAATGGTAGCTGTGTAATGTTTTGTCAACGGAATTATTTTGTGTTTTATAAGCTAAAAGTTGCAGCTAATGTCCGTTTAATTTTAGATTACCTAAAATGACTACACGAATTCAACCCCCCCCCCCCCCCCCCCCCCACCCCCCTCACACACACACACACACACACTACCTTATTTTCGTCTCTTTTGATATCCGTAAAATATCCGATTAATCGTAATATACTGGCGGTCAATGAAAACGATTGAATGGGTGTTAAATTGTATTGCTAAATTAATTTATAATAATAAGCGCATATTTTGAAATTGAAGGATATTAAATATGAATTACAAACACTTTGAAAACAATAGAAATTATCCCGTCCTCTCACGTTATTTCAGCAAGATAACATCACTTGTAACTCTAGCTGAGTATGGTATCGCATGATCTTGCTGAAATAACCTCATTATCTTGCTGAAATAACGTGAGGTCAGGATAATTTATTAGGTACGGTAAAACGGTTGGACATAACTCGGTATTAAAATATGTGAAACTTGTTTTCTGTCCGTGTGACTTTAATTTAACACTATACACCATATTTATGAGTTTTGAGACAATCAGTGTTTGCAATTCATAATTAATATCCTTCATTTTCAAAATACTTTAGCAATAAAATGTAACACCAATATCTACTGGTGCGTTTTCATTGACGGCCAGTATATTTCTTACATTACAACTATTCCGTTTTATTTCATCATCAAAATAAAACTAAAACATCGCATTCACGGTCAATGACACCACAAGACAAATCCTTTTAAAAGTTAGAATTTGAGGCATTTTTGGACAAAATATGATATAATCCATATAACGAGACGACATTTAACTTTTTTTACGTGCATATATGGATTTAATGCATTCCACATTGCTGTTTTGAAATGCACGTGCATTTGCGGGTTTCGTCAGTTACATCGCACAAAGAAATCATTTTCTCAAACACATTCATTGAATATTACTGTCAGAACTCAGACAATAAAAATGCCAGTAAAACCAATTGGAATTTATTTCGAGACAGATTAATACACCTTAAAAGTTAGAAGAACAGTTTTCTTTTTATGATTATCCGTAGTATACAATGTTGAATTACACGGCGTAACTGCTTGTCATAAAAGTCTACCAATAAATATGTAAGACAAGCAAGGTATCAATACTTAAAAAATAGGCAAAATTGGTTTAGCAGTTTTATTCCAAATGGTTTACGAATAAACCAACAGCATAAACATCTGGAGTTAATGGTGCGTTTTCATTGACGGTCTGTATACATATAAATAAAAAAAGCACTGCATATCATAAGAAAATGTCGTTTGACCAGAACGTTATAAAATTGAAACCCGAATATAAAGTCGCCACGTATAACAAAATATGTACCACATGCTTGCTGTATACTGGAATATATATATATACTGAATATAAATATTTGTTCTACAACATATAACCACTTATCGACCAGATATAATTAAACATAAACTGAATATTGAAAATATCTACATATAAAGAAGAAAACGTGCAAATAATAATAGGTAACAACACAAAACAATTAGGGTCTAGATCCCCTGTTCTGATCAACCCGAGCAATGTCACGTGTGTTGCATTTATTTCTTCTTACACTTCTACTTCGCCTTTCTTGTTTGTTTCTCTTTTTCTACTTATATGTATCTTATGATCTTAACTTATATCTACTACTTATATCTACTACTTATATCTACTACTTATATCTACTACTTACATCTACTACTTACATCTACTACTTATATCTACTACTTATATCTACTACTTATATCTACTACTTATATCTACTACTTACATCTACTACTTATATCTACTACTTACATCTACTACTTATATCTACTACTTATATCTACTACTTACATCTACTACTTATATCTACTACTTATATCTACTACTTACATCTACTACTTACATCTACTACTTATATCTACTACTTACATCTACTACTTACATCTACTACTTACATCTACTACTTACATCTACTACTTATATCTACTACTTACATCTACTACTTATATCTACTACTTCTATCTACTACTTACATCTACTACTTATATCTACTACTTCTATCTACTACTTACATCTACTACTTATATCTACTACTTATATCAACTACTTACATCTACTACTTATATCTACTACTTATATCTACTACTTACATCTACTACTTATATCTACTACTTATATCTACTACTTATATCTACTACTTACATCTACTACTTACATCTACTACTTATATCTACTACTTACATCTACTACTTACATCTACTACTTACATCTACTACTTATATCTACTACTTATATCTACTACTTACATCTACTACTTACATCTACTACTTATATCTACTACTTATATCTACTACTTACATCTACTACTTATATCTACTACTTATATCTACTACTTACATCTACTACTTATATCTACTACTTATATCTACTACTTACATCTACTACTTACATCTACTACTTATATGTTGTAGCTAATCCAGCTTAATTCCAAGGTATCCCCTTTTTCGTATTTATTTACATTCATACTAGCGTTTGTTTAGGTTTGTGTGGGGGCCGTAAAAGCGCAGCTGAGTACGGCGCACAGGCACAATGTTACATGGTGCCAACATGATTGAACATTCCAGGCCCACTCTCCATTTAAACCTAAAAAGAATATGCAGAGTGGGCCTAGAACCTTCTGGGTTGCCTCAAATAGTACAGTAAACACTCTATTTCATGCTTGAGCCACTATCATTGTTTCCTGCCATTGCTCAAGTAGCACCTGAAACAAAACAGGGATCACGACAAAAATGGCAAAATGAGCCCCCTTTGCCTGGAAAAACAGTGGCCCTATTCTTGCACGGGAACCGCACGGGGCCTCAAAGAAACAACATAAAGAAAATAATATATAAATAAATAAAACATATTACATTAATGAGTTGAAACAACTTGCACTTTTGAATTTTGTTATTCGTGTATGACATAGCATCCTTTATATGCTAATTCAGTGACTCCGTGGCCGGGATGGTAAAGACGCAGACTTTAAAACCTGTTCGCCTCTCAACGCTGATGTTAGAATCCCACTTGGAGCTCGGCTTGTAAGTGAGAACGTGTCGATTCTTACGGATGTGTGAGCGATACAGAACTGGTTCTACCCAGGATTCTTACGGATGTGGGAGCGATACAGAACTTTGTCTACCCAGGAAAATGTGAATATCCGTCTCCACCACAAAAATCGACAGTCGTATATAGTCTTAAATGTGCTGAAAATGACGCAAAACATTTTTCAAGCATTTACATTTAATACACAAATCATATTAAACAATGACACATTCGACACGTGTTTTTATGTCACTGTAGATGCTGTTCAGCCAACAACCGTGCCGGGATTGCCAGTTGGGTCCCTGTAAAGTAAAACAAACATTTAATTTACTTCAAGAAACTAACCCGCTAAATAACGGAAAAATTACACTACAAAACTGTTTATCAAAACTCGATTCAGGTGTTCAGGAAATATAATAATGTATATGTGCCGATTAAAAGTATAGATGTGTTCAAGGGTTATTAAAATACACGTAAATTGAATATGCGTAAAAAATATTATGAGTAACTACTCTTAACTCGACGTCCTAGTTTTGGAGTTTTGCCTGGCTGGTTAAAACTGTTTATATTGTGTTTATAGAGTTTCGATTCTCAAACTGTGTAAGGTATATAATTATATACCTCGCCGTCAGTACGTTAAGTTATATATATACCTCGCCGTCAGTACGTTAAGTTATATATATACCTCGCCGCCAGTACGTTAAGTTATATATATACCTCGCCGCCAGTACGTTAAGAAACGGTTTGCCTCTGTTGTAAAACTTGCCTGTTGATGGGGACTTTAAACGTGGTACATCAGACTTTTTCTAGAGAACGTAACATTTCAACAAGGTTTCAGTTCATGGTGCAAATGTAATATCAGTCAAATGTAATATCAATGAAATGTAATATTATTCAAAATATCTTGTCAGCACTGAGTTTTTCAAAATTCACTATAGATTTTGGATAGAATCGGGCATACAATAATTAAATTAACCCTGGTTTGTAACCTATGTTACCCAGGTTTGTAACCTATGTAACCCCGGTATGTAACCTATGTAACCCCGGTGTGTAACCTATATAACCCAGGTTTGTAACCTATATAACCCCGGTATGAAGCCTATGTAACCCCGGTGTGTAACCTATGTAACCCCGGTATGTAACCTATGTAACACCGGTTTGTAACCTATGTAACCCTGACATGTAACTCTTGTATGTAACCTATGTAACCATGGTATGTAACCTATGTAACCCGGTTATTTTATCTATGTAACCCCAGTTTGTAACCTATGTAACCCCGATTTGCAACCAATGTAGCCCAGGTATGTAACATGTGTAACCCCGGTTAGTAACCTGTGTAACCCCGGTTTGTAACCTATGTAACCTATGTAATCCCGATATATAACATATGCAACCCCGGTATGTAACCTATGTAAACCCGGTATGTAACCTATGCAACACCGGTATGTAACCTATGCAACCCCGGTATATAACCTATGTAATCCCGGTATGTAACCTGCATAACACCTATGTAACGTTGGTAAGTAACCTATGTAACCCTGATATGTAACCTATGTAACCCTTGTATGTAACCTATGTAACCCCTGTATGTTACCCCGGTTTGTAACCTATGTAACCCTGGTGTGTAACCTTTGTAACCCCGGTTTGCCTATGTAACCCCGGTATGTAACCTATGTAACCCCAGTATGTAACCTGTGTAACCCGTGTATGTAACCCTGTATGTAACCTGTGTAACCTGGTATGTAACCTATGTTACCCAGTTATTTAACCTATGTAATCCTGAAATGTAACCCTATGTAACCGCATATTACTGTGCAAAATGAATTCACATAATAAGATGGATCCATTATGTTTAGGTGTTTTATAATACAAATACCAGTATGTGTCAATTGTAAGTCCCACCCCCCAACCCCCACTCCCACCTCCACCTCGCACAGAAAGCCCGATGTGCACCCTGTAAGGCAAACCATTTTAATAATAAAAACAATAGGATCGTTATATGTATATAATGAACAATTCATTTTTTGTTAAAGGGTATATGAGAAGATATAAAAAAAAAAAACGTTTTCTTTTTTAGTTTTTTAGTTTTTTTTATTGGAAATAGCGTTGTTTATTATATTTTACAGTTTGTATCATTTTTATTTCGCAGTCCAAATAATGCACTTGTGATAACTATGTCGGAAATAATCTGACTCATCTTAGATTTATTCCCGTGGTAATATACTACTTTTTAGTGATCCAGATACGTAGTCTTATTTATGTGTAAATTGTGAAATAC
Source organism: Cyrtodaria siliqua (assembly GCA_037043455.1). Taxonomy (NCBI): domain Eukaryota; kingdom Metazoa; phylum Mollusca; class Bivalvia; order Adapedonta; family Hiatellidae; genus Cyrtodaria; species Cyrtodaria siliqua. The sequence goes on along the minus strand of JAWPHD010010108.1, from coordinate 65,996 downwards.
GGTTATATAGCATTTAAAAACATGAAACTATAACGTATGTTTAAAGGGACTGGAGGCGATGTGAAAGCATTATGGTGATAATCCTAATACGAATAAACCCATCACACTGTGCTTCATTTTTATATTCAATGTACAGATGCACTTAACTAGGCCCCGTGAAACGTTCCGTCTTGTTTATTATTGATGAAATGGTTTGGTCCGGAAAACTCGACGACTCGGTTAGTTGTATGGTATAAATCATTAATATTTAATTGATTTGTTGATTTAAAGATCAATGGCCACCCGTTTTGCAGTATTATCAATTAACAAATTTAACTCTCAAACAGCATATGTCATAATGAACACATGTCTTGATAGTCCCGGAGAGAAACATATTGAAAAGCGCTACTAAGTTGTATGTAAAAATAAGTATTATTTGCATGACGTACATACTACTTTTACCACTGCCCGACTGCACGGGTAAATGAGGTAAATCTGATTTATATAGTTGCACAACTATTGCCACATAATTGATAAAATAGGATTTTTACTAGAGTAACGTGTTCTGGAAGTTTATATCACCTCGAGTAGGTAAATGCCAGATCAAGGATCACGGCTCCGCCTCTCGTGTGATCCTGATCTGGTATTTATCTACGAGAGGTGATACAAACTTCCAGAACACGTTACTCTAGTAATGATCCCTTTATTATATACCTCTTACACATCATTAATATAGAACTACTTGCATTGATATTGCGTACACATTCAATAAAGCATGTTATGCAGCCGGAAAATGTATGTAGTTTTAAGGTGTTGGTGTTCATAGGTCTGACCTACTTGATTTGTTTGTATGACGTAACGTCGTCTTGACGTTCTCGCGCATAGTGGCGTAACACTTGCATGAATCATTGCAAAAAACGCTGTTCTATTTTTAGTAAGATGGTGATACTAATTCTATTTTTATTAGCATAGTGATAACCTGTAGAGTGATACAGGTTGTTGTATTCCATTGTAAGAAAATGAAGGTACCATGTATATATTATTGATAGGTATATAATAAATACATTTACCTGTGGATTTATTTACCTGTTCAAAGTTTTCTACGTCCACAAATAAAATGTTATTCTCGCTTTTCACAGATATTGCAATGTGTGAATTGTAAATATCTATTGTTGCGTATTGATTTCAATTTGAATAAACATAAACAAGTCCATGAAACAAAACATGGCCGGAGAACTATACGACATTTTAATTTGTGATTTAATGAAACTTTTATTTAATAAGTGTTTAAAAAAGAGAAATAAAACGTTTACTTCTGATAAATATATCCCTCCTCTTGCCATAAAGAGTTATTGCATCTGTTTGCACAATTTTGAACTATGTCATTTATACAAATATATATTTACATTATGTGAAAATTGACTACCATTGACAATTGTTAATAGAGTATCCATGTTGTAAAGTGTGTACTGATGGGCCTTTTGTATGAACAATAAACTATTTCATTTAATAATATGCACAAACACTATGAACCACATGTGAATTTATATTTATGATAAAACATCAAAAACATCAAAAACAAGCTTAATCGTCAAGATTTCCAGAAAAAATATGTTCATCAATAATAATAAAACCGGATGTATCATGCGGCTCATTTAATGCACGTGGAACTGAAGCACGTTGTGGTGATTCTTTTGTATGTTGATTGCCACCAAATTACTCTTCTAAATCGCCTCCATTCTCTTTCACTTTTAAAAAAGGAAAGCGAATAAATGAATAACTAACGAAAACAAGTCCGCTCCCCTGTGTATCGCCTTTAAAGCGGGTACATCAAACTTGGGGTTAAATTTGTTTTAAAAACGATATCAAGAAGGTACGAAATACCAATATAAGACGAGGAATTGTTCAAAGAAACATTGTTTTCTATAATAAGAAGCAATAATTATAAATTAAAACAAGCCTTATCAGGTATCCTCAAGTTATAAATGGATGTCAGGCAGATCACCTCAGCGATCGTTGCGACGTCAGGCAGATCACCTCAGCGATCGTTGCGACGTCAGGCAGATCACCTCAGCGATCGTTGTGACGTCAGGCAGATCACCTCAGCGATCGTTGCGACTTCAGGCAGATCACCTCAGCGATCGTTGCGACGTCAGGCAGATCACCTCAGCGATCGTTGCGACGCGTTGCGATCTTACCGTCGTTAGGATACACCTTATTCGGGTCCTTCATTTCATATATTCAGTGTAATTTCTTCTGGTTTTGTATGGCTCATTTAGTTTATTTCGATTAATACAAAAAAAATATTTGAACATTTCTAAAAGGAATACCAATACTTTAAATGCTCGTATAAGCGAGAAAGCACCATTACCACCACAGTGTTTGCATTATACATAAAGTATGATGTTAAAGAAACCAACCCGCCAAATAACGGCAAAATTACACTGCAAAACCGTTTATCAAACTAGATCCAGGTGTTCAGGTCATATAATAATGAATTTATGCCGATTAAATGTATATACTTTTTCACGGGTTCTTAAAATACCCGTGATGGAATATGCGCAAAATAAATTATGAGTCGGTAACTCTTAATTCAACGCTCCAGTTTTGGGGTTTGCCTTGGCTGATTAAAGCCATTTTATATTGTATAGATTCTCAAAATATGTAAGTTGCATATATGACGTTAACATTATAAATTGCTGTATATTGCCTTTTTCCATGAAATGTACATAATATAATACTTATCATCTAGATAATAATCAACCGGAAGAATCTACCGGAATAGAGACAATTATAACATGACATGCGTCACGCTTTATGATTAACAAGAACTCGACGGTTTAAAGGGACACATGGCAATAATGATTTAAAACTCGCGGCGTCCCGTTAGTTTTTCTGCATAACTTCCATTTTTTACAATCATTATTGTAAATTATTAGAATAATGCAAAGTAAATTGTTTTTGCAAGTTACTAACTGTTGATTATATTGCACCAATAATGGAATTGCAGGGAGAAGGAAATCGCAGGGTGATAGTTTGGTGTGATAACCAACCAAATCTCCGATGACGATTTGACCGTACTGCTATAAGGATGCGACTAGCACACAGTGATCTGTTAAAAGGAGTGTTTCATCATTTAGCGGCGTTCTAAAGCCAGAAAACAAATGCTTTGAGAGGATTTCGTATAGTAAAATAAAATAAATATCATTAATTTTATGAGAGGGTAATAGGAAGCCCTGTCGGACCGTATTTGGTACAAAAACGAATATGTACAAATTTGTACCATATTCGGCCGAATATGGTACAACTGTCTAATTGTACCATATACGTATCTGCAGTTTTGGGGTAAAATGCCTGACCAAATATGGTACAAACTTGTACCATATTCGGATGAAAAATGTACCACATTCGTTCCGAATATGGTACACACTCATCATCGTCATCGTCATCATCATCATCGTCATCATCATCATCATCATCATCATCATCATAACTACAATTTGCATCAACGTCATCA
>JAWPHD010010108.1:0-60000 GCA_037043455.1 Cyrtodaria siliqua | reverse complement strand
AACTCCGATACAAGGCACTGCCCGGTTTAGACTCCCGTCCGGCGGAGAAGGCTAGGGGAAGTGTCTTGCCTAAGCACACCTAAGAAGCCAGTAAGGCTCAAACCCGTGATATCCGGATTCAGAGTTGAACTTGCTTATCCACTTGGCCACCACATTAAATGGCCTACAGGACAGCTTGGCCACCATATTCGATGGCCTACAGGACAGATATAGACGTAAATAAAGGGTAACATATTCACAAGTCATGGATATACGTGCAGTTCAATTAACAGACAAATAGCAATCGTTGTTTTCTCTACAACCGTGGTGGATATAAAGAAGCTATAGATTACAGATGTTATGATTACAAGTGCTTTTTATTTGGAATTAATAGAAGATGTAGTGAATATAAACTACATTTAAACACATCAAAAAAGATCACACGTGTTGGTATATAAACGGCATGTGCGTAAAAATGTTTTATTACAGATTGTTTGTTTGAATGGTATTTTACGCCATTTTTTGCACTTTTTAGGCCATATATGATGGTCGATTGTTTTTGAGGTAGAGGCAAATCACCCCATTTTAATCCTGTGTAGAACCAATAATATATACCTCCCGCCATCCGTAAGAATCTACACTTTCTCACAAGCTGAGCTCCCAGTGGGATTAGAACTCGCAGTGGTGAGGGCTGATAAGGTTTACAACGCAACGTCGTTAACCCCTGAACCACGGAGTCGCTGAATTATTACAGAATGTATCAAATATGGATTATATTATGTGTATGATGAACAGATACATTATTTAAGTGAAGCTTTTAAACATGCTAGTACCATCGATACCATGGAATTGTGACTGAGTGCATGTCTTTATGTACGTTTGCCTTGAAAAATATAAAATGTTAATATGTTTATAATATGTCTCTCTGTTCAGGGTGAGAAGGTCCTAGGCCTATTCTCCATATTTTATCTCGATGTACATGGAGGATGAGCCTGGCATGTTCATGCCTGTTAGGCGCCATATAACCTTTCATGTGTTGGTGCGCCTTAAAACCCAATTCAATTCTCTCTCTCCCTCTCTCCCAACACTCTCACATCAAGTCAAACACTCTCACTAACACGTCAAATACTCACGTCAAGTCAAACACTCTCACTTTAAGTAAAACACTCCCACTAACAAGATTATTTTGATAGCTTCATGGGTGTAAAACAAGGTGAAACTTTATCACCTTTATTATGTATTATATTTATTAATGACATGTCATCTTATATAAACGATATTGATGCAGATATGATCACGCTCAATGAAATGCAGATATTTTTTTTGTTATTTGCAGATGATGCTGTACTTTTTTCATATTCAGTCAACGGGCTACACATTTTGATCAATAAACTACATGAGTATTGTAAAGCATGGAATATAACTGTAAATGCTAGTAAAACTGTAGCTATGGTATGTAAATTAGGCGCAAGAATGGATAAGGTTGATTTATTCTATGACAATAGAAAACTTGATAACGTTACACAATTTATTTAGGTGTTACTACTAGTATGTCATCAAATGGAAAATGTTATCAATCTCAAAAAGCCTTGGCAGACCAAGCACTTAGAGCTACTTATTCTTTGAATTCTTTATTTGATACCGTTCCTTTGAAAATAAGTGAAAAGATGAAATTATTCGATTGTATGATCCTGCCAATTTAAATTATGGAGCTAAAATATGGGGATTTCATAAAGCTCCGGATAATATTGGAGTTGAAAAGTACTTGAACTGTGTTGCAAACGAAAGGCATCGTATTTCTTTGACAAGGCTAAGGTGTTCTGCCGATAAATTAGCTATAGAAGAAGGTATATTTAAAAATGTATAGAGATCTGAACGTAAATGTGTATTCTGTCAAATGAATGTAATCAAAGATGAATATCATTTTGTTTTAGTTTTCGCGATATTAGAATTGAGTGTCTTCCTGAATACTATTGTCACTGGCCAAATTTACAAAACATTAAATTGTTACTTACTTCTAGCCAGTCTAGTGTCTTAAGTAAATTGGCAAACTATGTATATTTAGCGAATTTGAGACGTGTGAGTATATAGATAATTAACGTGAATTATCGAGATTAACGTAATAGTTTTTATGATTGTAACCATTATTCAAGTGTCTGAAACACATAGTTTTTGCCTACTGTCCTTAGACTTATTTTCTGCAGAATTACTATTGTGTGAAACCGCTAGTGCGAGGACTGATAGCACTAGTTGTAAACATAATAAGCTTGACCGAAATGTATACATCCACTGTACAAACAAATTATATATATAGAGTGTGTTTTTTTTCTCTCTTTCTTTTTCTGATGATTTTCCCCTCTGTATTAGTTATGCTATATACTATTCGAAATTGTTTGTTTAAATTAGTAGCTGTAAGTGCTCTTTTGTAGATTTATTCCATGATAGTATTATACATACTCTTCTCAATGTTATGTAACCGCCTCATTGTAATAGGCGATGAACATTGTATGATGTTTATGCTGAATAAAAGAGTTGCATTGACTAACAAGTCAAACACTCACACTAACAAGCCAAATACTCACGTTAAGACAAACACTCTCACTTCAAGTCAAACACTCTGATTTTAAGTCAAACACTCACTAACACGTCAAATACTCACGTCAAGTCAAACACTCTCACTGCAAGTCAAACACTCTCACTTTAAGTCAAATACTGCCACTAACAAGTCAAACACTTACGTTAAATCAAACACTCACACCTCAAGTCAAACAACCTCACTTCAAATCAAACACTCTCACTCTAAGTCAAACACCCTCACTTCAAGTATAACACTCTCAATGCAAGACACACTCTCACTTCCAAGTAACCTTTCACTTCAAGTAAAATCCTTTCACTTCAAGTCAAATGCATTCACTTCAGGTCAAACACTCTCACTTCAGGTCAAACGTTCTCACTTCAGGTCAAACAGTCAAACACTATCACTTTAAGTAAAATCATTTCACTTCAAGTCAAACGCATGCACTTCAGGTCAAACACTATCACTTCAGGTCAAACACTTTCACTTCAAGCCAATCACTATCACTTCAGGTCAAACACTATCACTTCAGGTCAAACACTTTCACTTCAAGTCAATCACTATCACTTCAGGTCAAACACTCTCACTTCAAGTAAATCACTATCACTTCAGGTCAAACACTATCACTTCAGGTCAAACACTCTCATTTCAGGTCAAACACTCTCACTTCAGGTCAAACAGTCAAACACTATCACTTTAAGTAAAATCATTTCACTTCAAGTCAAACGCATGCACTTCAGGTCAAACACTATCACTTCAGGTCAAACACTTTCACTTCAAGTCAATCACTATCACTTCAGGTCAAACACTCTCACTTCAAGTCAATCACTATCACTTCAGGTCAAACATTATCACTTCAGGTCAAACACTCTCATTTCAGGTCAAACATTCTCACTTCAGGTCAAACACTCTCATTTCAGGTCAAACACTCTCACTTCAGGTCAAACACTCTCGTTTCAGGTCAAGCACTTTCACTTCAAGTCAATCACTATCACTTCAGGTCAAACACTCTCATTTCAGGTCAAACACTCTCACTTCAGGTCAAACACTCTCATTTCAGGTCAAACACTCTCACTTCAGGTCAAACACTCTCATTTCAGGTCAAACACTCTCACTTCAGGTCAATCATTATCACTTCAAGTCAAGCACTCAGTTCAAGTCAAACAGTCAAACACTATCACTTTAAGTCAAGCACTCGTGTCAAGTCAAACAGTCAAACACTATCACTTTAAGTCAAGCACTCAGTTTAAGTCAAACAATCAAACACTATCACTTTAAGTCAAATACTTTCACTTCAAGTCAAACACTCTCACTATGTCTTCTTGCATAGTTACCATAATTGTTGATTTAAGTTTATCAATACACACTGAATATGGACCTTGTATCCCATCGTTCACAGTTGCTACCACCCCAATCATCTGTTTTCCTTCATCATCCACCTGTATCACATTGTCTGACCAGCACCCACACAGAAACACACTTCCATCATTGGCTACACACACTCCATATGCACCATCGAGCAGTTTATCAGAGAATGTTGACAGGAGTTGGCCTGAAGGGTCCAGTGTCACCAGTCCTTTATTAGCATCTGCCACATATATCTTGGAGCCATCAGGACTGACGGCAATATGCTGGGTATAGGAGAACATCTCCACACCATTAGTGTCCTTGCAGAGTGTACGGATGCACTTGCCTGACATGTTGTAGATGTATACTTTTTTGGCTTCATCTGAGACATATAGCTGGTTGTGTCGGTACGCTAAACCCCATACCGTGTGCTTCATTTGAATGGACCGAGTAACTGTCATCTTACTACCCACAGACACAAAGTGAATGGCTTTGTTCGTATCGGTTACGGCTACCTCTCGCTGGTCAACGCAGCACACTGCCTTTGGTGTAGCAGGTAGATCACAGTGGTCAGTCAACTTGTATGTGGCGTCCAATCGTTTCAATTTCTTGTTTTTAGAGTCCGTTAGTAATATTGTTCCGTCAGCCATCTGACAGGATCCTGCTATAAAGCAAGCTGTCTTGTCCCTTTTAACTCTTACATTAAAGTCTCTCCGTTGTTCAACTGTGTAGGCTTTGTCCTTTTTCTGTTTCTTGATATCTGGTCCAGTTGAAATAATTTCAATTTTTCCCAGCTTGGTTATTCTGGCAAGGAAATTCTCTATCTCTGGATCATTGATGAAGTGAATTCTGTCCTTTCTATGGGTTGCCAACTCTTGCATCAGATGGTTTCCATCTTTCATCTGCTGTTGACACTTCTTTATAAATATAAACGTCTGAGACTCGTTGGTAGCGCTGTTTGCATCAAGTTGTTGCTTCATTTGTTTCAGCTTCGTCATGAAGTGGTCACAGGCGTCGATGTCATCTTGGATGTCTTTGTCGTTATTTTCATAAAGCTTCTCCATATCATCTTTGACTTTCTTCTCAAGAGTGTCAAATACTTTGTTCACGTGGTTTCTGAAATCTGTGATGCTTTGAAGAACGTCTTTTCTCGACTTTTCAAGCGTGGTTTTCTTCTGCTGTCGTGTGGTTTTGATCTGTTCCATATCTGACATGACGCTTTCAATACTCTTGTTTACTGTCAGAAATTCGTTTTTCTGTGCAATTCCTTGAGCCACATCAGGTATGAAGTCCATATTTTTACATGTCCTGAAATAAAGATGAATGTGTATAATATCGCATAATGCAGTCACATTAGTTTATACTCTGACAGTTACCTTGCCTAAGCAGTTTATACGCTGACATTTACTTTGTCTAAACAGTTTATACTCTGATATTTTCTTTGCCTAAACAGTTTATACACCGATATTTATTTTGCCTAAACAGTTTATAAAAAAAATGATACTTCTTAAACTTTAACTGCTATATTTACACCTTCCTCGTTGAGCCGGTACAATTTGTCAAATCATTGATGGGGGGGGGGGGGGGGGGGGGGGGGGGGGCGTCATCAGTGGATATACAATTAGTGGTAATTACATTACCCGTTGATTGGGTAGTTAGTTACTTCCTGTAGTGGCACACCAAATCTCTTCTTTGCAACTGACATTTAAAAGAAATGCTGCGAGAAGGGGTGACTACCCAACCTTCCCGCGCCCATCCCACTTCCATCGCAAAAAAATGCCATAACTCCTTTAAAAAATCCTGGTAAAAGCCCTGTCGCGCACATATGCAATATATATCTGGCTACTTTAATTGGTCAACATAAGTTACAGTATGTGAGGAGCTAGCGACTTTGTCGTATCACCATAACAGTTATACCAACTGTGAACTTGATCGAAAAATGGATAACGCAGTCCCACCTCTAAACAAAAGAATCTCAATGGCATTTTTAATCCTTAGACATCCTGAAAACGTGACTATGTGTAATAATACTATCATACTATTTTTCCATGTAGAATAGATAATATAGAATACATTTTATGAGTTTTGTCATTTCCACATGTTACCATATATGATTATTTAAGAGTTCTGAAGAGTTTTTATTTGCATTTGGATGTGAACGCACCAATTGCATGTAAAGCTTCGACGGACAAGACTAAATAATTTGTCTTGCCTAACGACCTGCGGAACAAACCTTGTGGCGCTGTTAAGGCTCGAACACGCGATCTCCTGATTTGGAGTCTACTGTATTATCCGCTGTGTCACCCAGGCTCCTTTAATTGAGGAGCCCACACGAAGAAAAAGACCGGTAACGGGAACAGTGCACGCCATTTAACATGTTTATATCTGGCAAAACGGGAGCACTAAATGTGATTTAAAGCATAACAAAAAAATCGCGTTTATATGTACTAGACAATCTTCTCTTTAACATATAGGGGCAGATAAAAGTCACCCGTAGCACTTACAAGTTTCAAGTTTATTTATTATTCAATGTAATAATGTATTATTATAATTATTTATCATAAAACTACAACACGATTGATTGGTTGGTTGATTGGTTGATTGATTGATTATTATTCTTCTTCTTCTTCTTCTTGATGATGGGTACCTGGATCGGACAGAGAAACTGTTGTACAACCCCCGTTATTATCTCGTGTTGGAATTCCCGATCCAGCGTATGGCCAATAGAAGATGATTATGGTCTAAAAGCTATGCTGAAAATACGTAAGGTATTTACTTTCAAATAACTCAATCAACCGACACGGGAATTCTTAATATTTATTGTATACAAGTGGAGATTCAGACACACGGATCTTTCACAATAGCTTCCAAAAACCTTGAACTAATCAGGAAACTAATCAGGAAACTGATCTTCCCAATCTGATTGTTAAGCTATTCCCCGGGAGTTTTAAGCCATTGTTTACGATATCAGTTTCGTGTCCATTATTGTTATTATTGTAAATGATCGGAACTGTGATAGGGTTGATGAGGTTTAATTTAACTTAAACTTTGCATATCTCATTATCAATTTAGAGCCAACTTCCTTCCATGGAATGTCACCCAGATACAAGATAGCAATAGGTTAAACTTTATTCTTCATAGCAGTACATTTTGACTATTGCGATGTTGCGACATCCAATTCATAAGCGATAAAGTTATAAACATTAACCCTATTCCCGACCCCGACCCCCCAACCCACCCCACTCCTCTCCCTCACCCCCACCCCCTCACCCTCCGCCAACCCTTGGTGATACTCTCTGAATATTCTTCTGATACAAGAAGAAACTTTGTTTTAAAGAAACACGCGGCAATCTTAAATTAACTAACCTGCCACATAACAGCAACATTACGCTAAAACTCGTTTATCAAAACTTTATCCAGGTGTTCAGGTCATATAATAATTTACATGTACCGATTAAAAGTGTAGTTTTATTCACAGTTTCTTAAAATACCCGTGATTAAATATGCGTAAGATGAATTATGAGTTGGTTACTCTTAATTCGACGCTCCAGTTTTGGGTTTGGCCTGACAGATTAAAGACGTTTACATGGTATCTATACATTTTGGATTCTCAAAATATGTATATATATATACCTCGTCGTCTGTAGGCTTAGAAACGGTGTACATGTCTTAAACTTTGGCTGTTGTTGGCGGGATAGCTACTTTAAAAGTATTTAAAGCAATCAGATGAGCATCTCGCAATTAGAGCGAGGTTTGATGCACCATAGAATATGGTTTAAAGCCAAGCGGCCTTTTTTGTCACTGACCATTCCAAGGCGGTAACCCTGTTGCCAATCTTTTTTTTTGTGATGTCACTTACCTTGCCTTTTATTCATCCGTAGAACTGCTTGTTTCTATGCGAGTTTTTGCTGACTGTGGTCTTTCAATACTGCATTTTCTGTTCGCCTTCTTTTATATCTCATTTTATCTACATTAAGCTATAGATAATGAGCAACCATGCATTGATATATGTTTTTAACATGCTGATCCATTAGTTTTTAATAATAAACATAATAAATTAGGTACCTGTGTTCCAATGATACACAGACATGGCAGCAGAGAAGGTTATGGTTGCCGCAGAACATCTCTAATATCTTCCCGCAGTGCTGGGCACATATCTCGGTCGGCATTGAGACTCTTTTCTTCTGTTTTCCACAACTCTTCATCTCATTTCTCTCCTGTTTTCCCCAACTCTTCACCTCATTTCTCCCCAGCACGGTATGGTTCTTTGTTGCCGGAATACTGCTATGAACTTGACGACAAACTTTACAGTAGAAATGATTACAGTGCACACAGTACCCGACAGCCTCTATGGTTTTATTTTGATTTTCGCATGACGTACACGCGTAGTCAACAAGTTCATCAGACCCGCCCTGGACCGATCTTGAAAGCACTCCTGCTGTAGCCATATTGAAATATTGTCTAACTAATAAATTCCTGTTTATAATTTCACAATAACTGTTGATAGTGTCACAATAATAACTGTTGATAATGTCACAATAACTGTTGATAGTGTCACAATTTACACAATACACCACTCTCCGTTATTGTTTGTTAAATGTTTCTCTACATGGCCTGTGCTACTCTCCGCCCAATCCCAGTTTCCGTCATTCTCCTTCAAAACCTGTGCAATGACTTCCACGATTTGACGAGCACCATTGTCTCCGCCACTTATAAGCCGTGCTACCAACAGTGTTAAAACTTCCGCGTAGTTCACATCGTTGTGTTTTCCTGACATACTTCCTTATTGAAATAAATATTTTCATCATGGGATTTCATCGAATAGCCTACACATTTAGCCTAGCTTAAGGGGACACTGTCTGTAAGTTTATTGAGCATAAACAAGTAACTGTCTGATTTTCATTCAGTAAAATATACACATGGAAAAATGAGCACAGCATCCATTAGCGCATTAGTTTTTGATCATATTATGTCTTACGTCACATAACTTTACCGTGTAGCTTAATTGGTAACGCTCTCAGCGCTCGTCTATTATTACCTGCGAGTGCAATTTTAGTGTTGGGTTGGAGTTCAAAACCACAAAGCGTTTTTTTGTTTTTTTGTTTGTTTGTCTTTTTGTACCACTTTTGAATTCCATCAAAACATTTTGTTACTATTTGGTAAATATTCAATAATGGTAGCTGTGTAATGTTTTGTCAACGGAATTATTTTGTGTTTTATAAGCTAAAAGTTGCAGCTAATGACCGTTTAATTCTAGATTAAAATGACTACACGAATTCCACACCCCTACACTACGTTATTTTCGTCTGTTGGTATCCCTAAGATTTCCCATTATTTGTAATATACTGGCGTTTTCGCCAGTATATTTCGTAAATTACAAGTATTCCGATTTATTTCATCATCACAATAAAAATAAAAAACCGCATATATACTCACGGTCAATGAAAACGAACCACACAAGTTAGAATTTGATTTGAAGCATTTTGAATAAAATATGGTATAATCCATATAACGAGTCGTCATTTAATACCTTTTTACGTGCATATCTGCATTTAGTGCATTCCACATTGGTGTTTTGAAATGCACGTGTAATTGCGGGTTTCTTCAGTTACATCGCACAAAGAAATCGTTTTCTCAAAAACATTCATTGAATATTACTGTCAGAAGTCAGACAATAAAAAGGCCAGTAAAACCAGTTGGAGTTTATTCCGAGACAGATTAATACAGCTTGAAGGTTAGTGGAATGGTTTTCTTTTTAAGATTATCCGTAGTAAAAAATGTTAAATTACACGGTAAATAACTGCGTAACTGCTTGTCATAAAAGCCTACCAATAAACATGTAAGACAAGCAAGGTATCAAGATTCAATACTTAAAAAAAGACAATATTGTTCCAGCAGTTTTATTCCAAATGGTTTATGTATCCCCATTCAGTATTTATTTACATTCACACTAGCGTTTGTTTAGGTTTGTGCGGGCGCTGTATCCCCATTTTAGTATTTGTTTACATTCACACTAGCGTTTGTTTAGGTTTGTGCGGGGGCTGTATCCCCATTTTAGTATTAATTTACATTCACACTAGCGTTTGTTTAGGTATGGGCGGGGGCTGTACATTCACACTAGCGTTTGTTTCGGTTTGTGCGGGAGCTGTATCCCCATTTTAGTATGTATTTACATTCATACTAGCGTTTGTTTAGGCTTGTGCGGGCGCTGGATCCTCATTTTAGTATTAATTGACATCCACACTAGCGTTTGTTTAGGTTTGTGCGGGGGCTGTATCCCCCATTTTAGTATTTATTTACATCCACACTAGCGTTTGTTTAGGTTTGTGTGGTGGCTGTATCCCCATTTAAGTATTTATTTACATTCACACTAGCGTTTGTTAAGGTTTATGCGGGGGCTGTATCCCCATTTCAGTATGTATTTACATTCACACTAGCGTTTATTTAGGTATGTGCGGGGGCTGTATCCCCATTTCAGTATTTATTTACATCAACACTAGCGTTTGTTAAGGTATGTGCATGCGCTGTATCCCCATTTTAGTATTTATTTACATTCACACTAGCGTTTGTTTAGGTTTGTGCGGGGGCTGTATCCCCATTTTAGTATTTATTTACATTCACACTAGCGTTTGTTTAGGTATGTGCGGGGGATGTATCCCCATTTTAGTATTTATTTATATTCACACTAGCGTTTGTTTAGGTTTGTGCGGGGGCTGTATCCCCATTTTAGTATTTATTTGCATCCACACTAGCGTTTGTTTAGGTTTGTGCGGGGGTTGTATACCAATTTTAGTATTTATTTACATCCACACTAGCGTTTGTTTAGGATTGTGCGGGGGCTGTATCCCCATTTTAGTATTTATTTACATTCACACTAGCGTTTGTTTAGGTTTGTGCGGGGGCTGTTTCCCCATTGCGTTTGTTTAAATTTGTGTGGGGGCTGTATCCCAATTTTAGTATTTATTTACATTCACACTAGCGTTTGTTTAGGTTTGTGCGGGGGCTGTATCCCCATTTTAGTATTTATTTACATTCACACTAGCGTTTGTTTAGGTTTGTGCGGGCGCTGTATCCCCATTTTAGTATTTATTTACATCCACACTAGCGTTTGTTTAGGTTTGTTCGGGGCTGTATCCCCATTTTAGTATCTATTTACATCCACACTAGCGTTTGTTTAGGTATGTGCGGGCGCTGTATCCCCATTTTAGTATTTATTTACATTCACACTAGCGTTTGTTTAGGTTTGTGCGGGGGCTGTATCCCCATTTCAATATTTATTTACATTCACACTAGCGTTTGTTTAGGTTTGTGCGGTGGCTGTATCCTCATTTTAGTATTTATTTGCATCCACACTAGCGTTTGTTAAGGTTTGTGTGGGGGCTGTATCCCCATTTTAGTATTTATTTATATCCACACTAGCGTTCATTTAAATTTGTGCGGGCGCTGTATCCCCATTTTAGTATTTATTTACATTCACACTAGCGTTTGTTTAGGTATGGGCGGGGGCTGTACATTCACACTAGCGTTTGTTTAGGTTTGTGCGGGGGCTGTATCCCCATTTTAGTATTTGTTTACATTCACACTAGCGTTTGTTTAGGTTTGTGCGGGGGCTGTATCCCCATTTAAGTATTAATTTACATTCACACTAGCGTTTGTTTAGGTATGGGCGGGGGCTGTACATTCACACTAGCGTTTGTTTCGGTTTGTGCGGGAGCTGTATCCCCATTTTAGTATGTATTTACATTCACACTAGCGTTTGTTTAGGCTTGTGCGGGCGCTGGATCCTCATTTTAGTATTAATTGACATCCACACTAGCGTTTGTTTAGGTTTGTGCGGGGGCTGTATCCCCATTTTAGTATTTATTTACATCCACACTAGCGTTTGTTTAGGTTTGTGTGGTGGCTGTATCCCCATTTTAGTATTTATTTACATTCACACTAGCGTTTGTTAAGGTTTATGCGGGGGCTGTATCCCCATTTCAGTATGTATTTACATTCACACTAGCGTTTATTTAGGTATGTGCGGGGGCTGTATCCCCATTTCAGTATTTATTTACATCAACACTAGCGTTTGTTAAGGTATGTGCATGCGCTGTATCCCCATTTTAGTATTTATTTACATTCACACTAGCGTTTGTTTAGGTTTGTGCGGGGGCTGTATCCCCATTTTAGTATTTATTTACATTCACACTAGCGTTTGTTTAGGTATGTGCGGGGGATGTATCCCCATTTTAGTATTTATTTATATTCACACTAGCGTTTGTTTAGGTTTGTGCGGGGTCTGTATCCCCATTTTAGGGGGCGGTATCCCCATTTCAGTATTAATTACATTCACAATAGCGTTTGTTTAGGTTTGTGCGGGGGCTGTATCCCAATATTAGTATTTATTTGCATCCACACTAGCGTTTGTTTAGGTTTGTGCGGGGGTTGTATACCAATTTTAGTATTTATTTACATCCACACTAGCGTTTGTTTAGGATTGTGCGGGGGCTGTATCCCCATTTTAGTATTTATTTACATTCACACTAGCGTTTGTTTAGGTTTGTGCGGGGGCTGTTTCCCCATTGCGTTTGTTTAAATTTGTGTGGGGGCTGTATCCCAATTTTAGTATTTATTTACATTCACACTAGCGTTTGTTTAGGTTTGTGCGGGGGCTGTATCCCCATTTTAGTATTTATTTACATTCACACTAGCGTTTGTTTAGGTTTGTGCGGGCGCTGTATCCCCATTTTAGTATTTATTTACATCCACACTAGCGTTTGTTTAGGTTTGTTCGGGGCTGTATCCCCATTTTAGTATCTATTTACATCCACACTAGCGTTTGGTTAGGTATGTGCGGGCGCTGTATCCCCATTTTAGTATTTATTTACATTCACACTAGCGTTTGTTTAGGTTTGTGCGGGGGCTGTATCCCCATTTCAATATTTATTTACATTCACACTAGCGTTTGTTTAGGTTTGTGCGGTGGCTGTATCCTCATTTTAGTATTTATTTGCATCCACACTAGCGTTTGTTAAGGTTTGTGTGGGGGCTGTATCCCCATTTTAGTATTTATTTATATCCACACTAGCGTTCATTTAAATTTGTGCGGGCGCTGTATCCCCATTTTAGTATTTATTTACATTCACACTAGCGTTTGTTTAGGTATGGGCGGGGGCTGTACATTCAAACTAGCGTTTGTTTAGGTTTGTGCGGGGGCTGTATCCCCATTTCATCATTTATTAACATTCACACTAGAGTTTGTTTAGGTTTGTGCGCGGGCTGTATCCCCATTTTAGTATTTATTTACATTCACACTAACGTTTGTTTAGATTTGTGGGGGCGTTCTATCCCCATTTTAGTATTTATTTACATTCACACTAGCGTTTGCTTAGTTTGTGCGGGCGCTGTATCCCCATTTTAGTATTTATTTACATCCACACTAGCGTTTGTTTAGGTTTGTGCGGGGGCTGTATCCCCATTTTAGTATTTATTTACATTCACACTAGCGTTTGTTTAGGTTTGTGCGGGCGCTGTATCCTCATTTTAGTATTTATTTACATCCACACTAGCGTTTGTTTAGGTTTGTGCGGGGGCTGTATCCCCATTTTACTATTTATTTACATCCATACTAGCGTTTGTTTAGGTTTGTGCGGGGGCAGTATCCCCATTTAAGTATTTATTTACATTCACACTAGCGTTTGTTTAAGTTTGTGCGGGCGCTGTATCCTCATTTTAGTATTTATTTACATCCACACTAGCGTTTGTTTAGGTTTGTGCGGGGGCTGTATCCCCATTTTAGTATTTATTTACATCCACACTAGCGGTTGTTTAGGTTTGTGTGGGGGCTGTATCCCCATTTTAGTCTTTATTTACATCCACACTAGCGTTTGTTTAGGTTTATGCGGGGGCTGTATCCCCATTTCAGTATTTATTTACATTCGCACTAGCGTTTATTTAGGTATGTGCGGGGGCTGTATCACCATTTTAGTATTTATTTATATTCACACTAGCGTTCGTTTAGGTTTGTGCGGGGGCTGTATCCCCATTTTAGGGGGCTGTATCTCCATTTTAGTATTTATTTACATTCACACTAGCGTTTGTTTAGGTTTGTGCGGGGGCTGTATCCCCATTTTAGTATTTATTTACATTCACTCTAGCGTTTGTTTAGGTTTGTGCGGGCGCTGTATCCCCATTTAAGTATTTATTTACATTCACACTGGCGTTTGTTTAGGCTTGTGCGGGGGCTGTATCCCCATTGCGTTTGTTTGGATTTGTGTGGGGGCTGTATCCACATTTTAGTATTTTTTTACATTCACACTAGCGTTTGTTTAGGTTTGTGCGGGGGCTGTATCCCCATTTTAGTATTTATTTACATTCACACTAGCGTTTGTTTAGGTTTGTGCGGGCGCTGTATCCCCATTTTAGTATTTATTTACATTCACACTAGCGTTTGTTTAGGTATGTGCGGGGGCTGTATACCCATTTTAGTATTTATTTACATTCACACTAGCGTTTGTTTAGGTTTGTGTGGGTGCCGTTAAAGGGCAGCTGAGTTGATCTGGGGTTTTACGGCGCAAAGGCACAAAAAGGTTACATGGTGCCAACATGATTGAAAATTCCAGGCCCACTCTCCATTTACACCTAAAAAAATATGCAGACTGGGCCTAGAACCTTCTGAGTTGCCTCAAATAATACAGTAAACACTCTATTTCATGTTTGAGCCACGATCATTGTTTCCTGCCGCCACTCAAGTAGCATCTGAAACAAACAGGTATCACGACAAAAATGGCAAAATGAGCATGAAGTCGGGGGTGATTTTACCACTCTGCCTGGCAAAACAGTGGCCCTATTCTTGTAGGGAACCGCACGGGGCCTCAAAGAAACAATATAAAGAAAATAATATATAAATAAATAAAACATATTACATTCATGAGCTAAAACACTTTGCACTTTTGTATTTGTTATTCGTAATGACTATTGTAAATTTAAGATGTTATACATACAGACAATGATGTTGTCATTACTTTTCTTAAAATTAGTTCATGCATTTTTACTTGTATTTTTGCCCTTGTGAACTTTCAAGCTCTTTGGAGTTTTGAATAAACGGTATTATTATATACGAATGATAATGATGGTGACACGAACATATACACTGTTTCGCGAATTGGTACACATTGCCGGAAACTGGTACACAGTGACGGGAATTGGTACACAGTGACCAGAACTGGTGACACTGGTACAGTGAAGAAAACTGGCACTAATTGTCAGGACCTGGTTCACAGTGTCGGGGACTGGTGCATAGTGACGAGAACTAGTACACAATTACGGAAACTGATGCACGATGACAGGACTGGTACACATCGTCAGAACTGGTTCCCAGTAAGGGAATTGTCTCACGTAAATAGGGTTAACACACGCGCTAATTATAAGCATGTGGAGAGGAAGCCATATAGTTCTTAACAAAAACATAGCATCCTTTATATGCTAATTCAGTCTGACTCCTTGGCCGTCCCGCAGAGTTTAAAACCTGTTCGCCTTCCAACGCTGAGATTAGAAACCCACTGGGAGCTTGACTTGTAAGTGAGAACGTGTCGATTCTTACGGATGCGGGTGCGATACAGAACTGGTTCTACCCAGGATTCTTACGGATATGGGTGCGATACAGAACTGGTTCTACCCAGGATTCTTACGGATATGGGAGCGATACAGAACTGGCTCTACCCAGGAAAATATTAATTGTCCGCCTCTACCGCAAAAATCGACAGTCGTATATAGTCTTACATGTGCTGAAAATGACGCAAAACATTTTTCAGCCAATTAAGGAACCTATATATCATGTTACATTTAATACTCCAATCATATTAAACAATGACACATTCGACGCGTGTTTTTATGTCACTGTAGATGATATTCAGCCAACAACCGTACCGGGATTGCCAGTTGGGTCCCTGTAAAGTAAAACAAACATTTAATTTACTTCAAAAAACTAACCCGCTAAATAAAGGCAAAATTACACTACAAAACTGTTTACCAAAACTCGATTCAGGTGTTCAGGAAATATAATAATGTATTTGTGCCGATTAAAAGTATAGATGTTCAAGGCTTATTAAAATACACAAAACTGAATATGCGTAAAAGAATTATGAGTAACTACTCTTAATTCGACGTCCTAGTTTTGGGGTTTTGCCTGGCTGGTTAAAACTGTTTATATTGTGTTTATAGAGTTTCGATTCTCAAACTGTGTAAGGTATATAATTATATACCTCGCCGTCAGAACGTTAAGTTATATATATACCTCGCCGTCAGTACGTTAAGTTATATATATACCTCGCCAAGTTATATATATACCTCGCCGTCAGTACGTTAAGTTATATATATACCTCGCCGTCAGTACGTTAAGTTATATATATACCTCGCCAAGTTATATATATACCTCGCCGTCAGTACGTTAAGTTATATATATACCTCGCCGTCAGTACGTTAAGTTATATATATACCTCGCCGTCAGTACGTTAAGTTATGTATATACCTCGCCAAGTTATATATATACCTCGCCGTCAGTACGTTAAGTTATATATATACCTCGCCGTCAGTACGTTAAGTTATATATATACCTCGCCGTCAGTACGTTAAGTTATATATATACCTCGCCGTCAGTACGTTAAGAAACGGGTTGCCTCTGTTGTAAAGTTGCCTGTTGATGGCGGGATAGAGACTTTAGACGTGGTACATCACACCTTTTCTAGAGAACCTAACATTTTAACAAGGTTTCAATTCATGATGCAAATATAATATCAGTCAAATTTAATATCATTCAAATGCAATATCAGTCAATAGCGTTTAATTAACATTGTTGAAGTGATACGGAAAATAATTCCCGAGCGAGAAAGATTATTGCGATATAGAAACGAGTGCATTTTCGCACGAGTTTCTATATCGCAAGAATATTTCTCACGAGTGAATTATATTCCATATCACGACAAAATGTTAATTAAACTATATAATGTATATTCTGTGATGAATTTCTTTCCAATCGTCTTTTGGCTCAAGTATTCCTTCTTCTGTCACTCCTTTGGCGACCCAGCGCGGAGTAATAGCATGACGTCAATTCGTGACGTATTATCGTGACGTCTGTCGTTTAGTTCATAACATTTGCACACTAGGCGAGATAGCACAGTAGAGGATGGGATATGTTATAGATTTTCTCAAACTGGGAAATTTCTATAATTCATCACAGAATATATAATATAATGTAATATCAGTCAAATGTAATATCAATCAAAATTCGACATAGATTCTGGATGGAATCGGGCATACAATAATTAAATTATCCCTGGTATGTAACCTATGTAACCCTAGTATGTAAACCCTGATTTGTAACCTATAAAAACCTGGTAGGTAACCTATAAAACTTATGTAACTCTGATATGTAACCTAGAAAACCCTGATTAGTAACCAATGAAAACCTGGTATGTAACCTATGTAACCTATGTTACTCTCATATGTAACCTAGAACACCCTGGTATGTAACATATGTAAACCCTGGTTTGTAACCTATGTAACCTATGTAGCCTATGTAACTCTGATATGTAACCTAGAACACCTGGTATGTAACCTATGTAACCCTGGTATCTAACCTAGGTAACCCTGGTATGTAACCCTGATATATAACGTATGTAACTCTGATATATAACCTAGGTAACCCTTGTATGTAACCTATGTAACCCCGGTATGTAACCTAGGTGAACCTGGTATGTATCATATGTAACCCTGGTATGTAACCTATGTAACTCTGATATGTAAAATAGGTAACACTGGTACGTAACCCTGGTATATAACTCTGATATGTAACATTGGTAACCCTGGAATGCAACGTATGTAACTCTGGTATGTAGCCTATATAACCCTGGTATGTAACCGATGTAACTCTGATATGTAACATAGGTAACCCTGGTATGTAATCTATGTAACACATATGTAACCCGGGTATGTAACCTATGTAACACGTATGTAATCATGGTATGTAACCTATGTAACTCTGATATGTAACCTAGGTAACCTTGGTATGTGACATAGGTAACCCTGGTGTGTAACCTATGTAACTATGCTATGTAACCTTTGTAACCCTGCTATTTAGTCTATGTGACTCTGATATGTAATGTATGTAACCCTGGTATGTAACCTATGCAAATCTTATATGTTACCTAGGAAACTCTGGTATGTAACCCTGGTATGTAACCATGGTATGTAACCTATGTAACTCTGGTGTGTAACCTATGTAACTCTGGTTTGTAACCTATGTGACACTGGTATGATTCCTACGTTACTCTGATATGTAACCTATGTAACCCTGGTATGTAACCTATGTAACCCGGTATGTAACATAGGTAACCCTGGTATGTAACCTATTAGCCCTGGTATGTAACCTTTGCAATTATGATATGTAAATAGATAACACTGGTATGTAACTCTATAATGTAGTCTATGTAACCCTGGTATGTAACATACGTAACTATGTTATGTAACATAGGTAACACTGGTATGTAACTTTGATATGTAACATCAGTAACCCTAGAATGCAACCTATGTAACTCTGGTATGTAGCCTATGTAACCCTGGTATATAACCTATGTAATTCTGATATGTAACATAGATAGCCCTCGTATGTAACCTAGGTAACCCTGGTATGTAATCCCTGTAACACATATGTAACCTGGTATGTAACCTATGTTACACGTATGTAATCATGGTATGTATGTAACTCCGATATGTAACCTAGATAACCCTGGTATGCAACCTATGTAACCCTGGTATGTAACCTATGTAATCCTGGTATGTAACCTATGTAACTCTGGTATGTTACCTATGTAACTTTGGTATGTAACCTCTGTGACCCTGGTATGAATCCTATGTTACTCTGATATGTAACCTATGTAATCCTGGTATGTAACCTATGTAACCCGGTATGTAACATAGGTAACCATGGTATGTAACCTATGTAACTCTGGTATATAGCCTATGTAACCCTGGTAGGAAACCTATGTAACTATGATATGTAACATATGTAACACTGGTATGTAACTCTGGTATGTAGTCTATGTAACCCTGGTATGTAACCTATGTAACTCTGATATATAACATAGGTACATGTAACTCTGGAATGCAACATATGTAACTCTGATATGTAGCCCGGGTATGTAACGTATCATATATGTAATCCTGGTATGTAAACTATATAACTCTGATATGTAACCTATGTAAAACCTGGTATGTAACCTAGGTAACTGTGGTATGTAACGTATGTAACTCTGGTATGTAACGTATGTAACCCTGGTATGTAATCTAGGTAACCCTGATAGGTAACCAAGGTAACCCTGGTATGTAACCTATGTAACACCTATGTAATCCGGGTATGTAACACATATGTTACCCTGGTACGAGTATGTAACCTATGTAACTCTGGTATGTTATCTAGGTAATCTAGTATGTAACATATGTAACTCTTATAATGGAAATACCAATATTTGTCAATTTTAAGTCGACCCTAGACCCTCACCACAGAAAGCCTGATGAACTCCCTGTAATGCAAAACCTTTAAATAAAAAAATAATAGGACCGTATACGTATATTAATATGATCAATTCATTTTTGCTAAAGGGTATATGAGGAAGATAAAAAACAAAACAAAATATAAGGTTTAGGTTTAGGTTTAGGGACTCGAAACAAGGGTCCTTTATTTATCGTACCAGCGCTCTAACCACTGAGTTGTCGAGGGCATAATCGATTATTTACCATGTACTCGGTTACATACACCCCCACCAGACTGAACTTCGTCCCTGAGAACCACTGCTGGTGTTAGTCAGGGTGATACCGGACAAGGATATCCGCCATTTTACCGTGGCTAGATTTTTCCATCTCAACCTAGGGTCGAGATAAAATTCGCGCACACCAACATCCGGTATGCAGGAAAACATGCAAAACGTTAGTAGCTGGCGCCGTCAACGCACAACATGTCTCTGCTATGCAAGAAAAAGAATCTATCATGGGTATTCGGTTCAGATAGAGAATTCAAACCCTCGGTATAAGTGTTTTTAATCGGAACCTCGGCAGAGCCTCGGTTCCGATATAACACTTATACATCGGGTTGGATTTCCCTATCTTCACCGGATACCCATGAAAGATTCTTATTATTCCGGACTAGCGCCCACATCTGCACAGGTACATATAAGCGAGAAAGTTCCATTGCCAACACAGTGTTTGCTTTATACATACAGTATGATGTTAAAGACACTAACCCGCCAAATGACGGCAACATTACACTGCAAAACCGTTTATCAAGGTGTTCAGGTCATATAATAATGTATGTGTGCCACTTAAAAGTATAGGATTTTCACGGGTTCTTAAAATACCCGTGATTTAATATGCGTAAAATGAATTATGAGTTGGTAACTCTTAATTCAACGCTCCAGTTTTCGGGTTTGGCATGGCTGGTTAAAGCCGTTTATATGTGTTATATAATTTCTCACAATATGTAAGTTTATATATACATCTGTATGACGTTAACATTATATAAATATTGCATCCCAGTGAGGGTGACAGTGGATATTGTCAACCTGAGGAAAATAATGTCAACCGAGGCGAAGACGAGGTTGACATTATTTTTCCGAAGGTTGACAATATCCATTGTCATCCTAACTGGGATGCAATATTTATTTTATTATACCGAATATTTGTTTTGATTAAAATTTAAATATACGAGCGGGAAAAATCGCAATTTTTTTTTTTTTTTTTTTTTAATTTATATTTTTATACCAGTTTTGATTTAAAGTAACAAATCTGCTCGTCACATTTTTTTATTGTCGTTTGGTAAACCAAGCGTCTTACGATTGACATAAAATCAACTGTATTTTAATAAGCGTCCACCGATTTCCAATTGCCAAAGCGTGTCGTTTTTGGAAAAACCCAAATCCTATTTTTATACTTCCCGTGACGTCACAATCGTGAAACAGTAAACATTGTTGACCGGTGAACAGAAAAATTGCTTCACGCTTAGGGTATGGACAATTTATACAGGAGTGTAAACGTGAGGTATAATAATATAAATTGCTGTAACATATTTCCTTTTTCCATGAAATGTACATAATCTAGTACTTATCATATAGATAAGAATCAACCGGAAGAGAGACAATTATAACATGACTTACGTCACGCTTTGTTATTAGCAAGAACTCAACTGTTTAAAGGGACGCATGGTAATCTTGATTTGTATAAAATTAGTTGTCTAGATCATCTGCGACGCTTGCTTGTTTTCAAGACAAACATCTAAAACAGTTGTCCTGAACAAAGTTTGATTTTTTGCCGATACACCGTTATCGTTTCTGATTGGCTGAGCCATCCAAGATATACAGAAAGGCAAAAAAGGCAAAATGACTACATTTATTAATAAACAAAGATAAACCAAGAGGGAAACTTCATTATTATATCGACGAACTAAATGCGGATGGTCAGAAATACTTTAATAAATATTTATTGCGGTCACGTGCTTCCAGTTTCAAATAACGGTCAAAGACCAATCTCTACCCAGAGTACACTCGTTCCTCATTGGACTCTGTCAACGTCAAAGGAAGTAGGGCGAACGGTTAGGTCACGTGATTATTCAAAAAAAGTTATGACGATGTCTATAATAAATCCTTTTGCTTGAACTGCAAAGATAAAATATAGACATATATTAAATATTTCAAAAAAAAATTATGAGTTAATTTTGTTTCGTAATTTTCTGCTATCGAGCTTCGGTTTGAAATGTTTACATATGCGTATCGATTGAGGGGAACTAAGTACGTATTAGTTTTGTAGTAAAATAGTCCCGATTAAAACTAAATTGTTTTCGTGCATTGTTTCAAATGTTGCAACACCTAATCTGCAGATATTCTGAAAATTATATTTACACATGAAATACATAAGTTTTAGGCAAACATATTCCAACTTAAAAGGTTTTACCAAAATCTTGTAATTTAGCAGTTGGCAGAGATATATGTGAGTGCAAGGAACGATAACTCTGCGTGGAGATCGGGTCAAGACGTTTGTATTTACAATCAAGCGTCGAAGGATGATCAAGACTATAACACGTTAGTTTTTCTGCATAACTTACATTTTTACAATCATTAATGTAAATTATTAGAATAATGCAATGTAAATTATTTTTGCATATTACTAACTGTTGATTATATTGCACCAATAATGTTTTAAACCCATGGTTGAAAAATGAAGAACAAATTACAAAAACAAATTGTATTCAATTATATGCAAACAGTAAACATGATAGTGGACTAATAAACGATATGCTAGGACTGCAAGACTGCCGTGTGTCCCTCTAAGAGATGACTATGTAGGTATTTGGGACTCATTCTATAGGTTAGTGTGAGCCTCTCGAGACAGTGGGGGTGGCGGATACGAATCCGGGAACCCTGCCCTACTATTATTATCG
This sequence comes from Cyrtodaria siliqua, assembly GCA_037043455.1. Taxonomy (NCBI): domain Eukaryota; kingdom Metazoa; phylum Mollusca; class Bivalvia; order Adapedonta; family Hiatellidae; genus Cyrtodaria; species Cyrtodaria siliqua. The sequence goes on along the minus strand of JAWPHD010010108.1, from coordinate 37,633 downwards.
AACAGTGTATTATGGTTCTTTAATGTGCAAGTAGGTCATGCACGGGGACCGCTCGGTTAACGTCCCCACCCAAAGAACGAGGTTAATGGAAGTGTGTTGTCTATGGACACACCGATGTACGAGGTAAATGGAAGCGTGTTGTCTATGGACACACCGATGTACGAGGTAAATGGAAGCGTGTTGTCTAAGGACACGCCGATGTACGAGGTTAATGGAAGTGTGTTGTCTATGGACACACCGATGTACGCGGTTAATGGAAGCGTGTTGTCTAAGGACACACCGATGTACGAGGTTAATGGAAGCGTGTTGTCTAAGGACACACCGATGTACGAGGTAAATGGAAGCGTGTTGTCTATGGACACACCGATGTACGAGGTAAATGGAAGCGTGTTGTCTAAGGACACACCGATGTACGAGGTTAATGGAAGCGTTTTGTCTAAGGACACATCGATGTACGAGGTTAATGGAGGACACACCGATGTACGAGGATAATGGAAACGTTGCATATAGTAGTTACACTGTCAGTCAGTTCGTCCGTCCGTCAGTGCGTTTGTCCGTACTATCTTGTCTTATATTTGAGACCTATACCTTCAAAAAACATTAAACTGTACTCAAGGGCTGACGCGTCGCCATCACCGCCACCGCCGCCACCGCCGCTGCCGGAAAAGTGATTTAAATGAAACCATTTCACGACGTACGGACGGACACTGGTCACTCTTTGTATCTCACTCCCAGCAATCAACGGCGGGGGCATAATAATTATCATTAATAGATCGTCTGGTGTAAATCATAAAATATGCCTCCTGTTAGATTTGAACCCACGACCCCCGGGGTTTCCAATGTACAGTACCCAATATTTTAAAGATACATAATGCAAATTTATATTAAAGTTGAAAATTTGAAGAAAATATGTTAAAAGTATATGTAAATGCATTTGACCTTTGACCCTTTTGTGACCTTGACCTTTCATCCAATGATCTTGAACTCAATATATACGATCATCGTCCCATTTATAATAAAGTATGTAAGTTTGATGATGATTGGATAAAACATGTTGAAGTTATTTACATGTTAAGAAATGCGGACGTAAACATTAACCTGATGCCAAGAGCCTATCAACACATAAATGCAAATTTTGACCATGAACTTGGACCTATAGACCCCATAAAATCCTTCGGAAAGTCGAGCTAAAAAAATATCAAAATATTTGTAAAGTTTGACCCAGGAGCTAGGTTCACAAAGGTGCGGAAGAAGCCTAGGGTCCACGCTGGTTGGATGGTTATATCCATCTGTTAATGCCCAGTAATATAGGGTTATAGGGTAGGGATCTCAACGGTTTACAAGTTATGACCCAGGGGCTATGTCACATGGGGTGGGGAAGGAGTCCGGGTTTAGGTTGGTTGGGTGTTTTTTACCAATTCAGGGGCCATAATTTTGTCAAAATGAATGGAAGAGTTATGGGGATTGTTTGATGTCCAGAATTTGATGTGAAACATTAGTTTAAAATTTTAATGCAATAACTTGAGTAGTTTTGAAGTTATAAATCTATTGCACAAACAACTTTGAGGTAAATACATGACAATCAAAGGGCCATAACTTTGTCAAAATGAAAGGAAGAGTTATCGGGGTGATGGAAAAGGTGCAGAATTTGATGGGAAACATTAGTATACAGTTTTAATGCAATAGCTTGGGTAGTATTGATGTTATAAATATATTGCACACAAACTTTAAGGTGAAGCTGGGGACGCCGACGCCGTGGTGAGTAGGATAGCTCTCACTATTCTTTGAATAGTCGAGCTAAAAATGGTTGTGAGTATGTTTATTGATCATGCGCGAAATGAACACGGAAGGAAAGAAGATACTGTTCGGACATTGACGAAATTCCAAGAACCCGAAAGAGAAACAAAAGAACTCACACAATGAACAAGCGGACGCAATAAGTAATTACATTGGTTCGGAAAGATGATATTGTAGTAGAGTAGGATCTCATCGAGTTGGTTGATTTAAACATCGAGATGCGCTACGTTTAAACAAACCAACGATACGAGACCATACTCTGTTTGTTTTGTAGCATGTCCATTTAGCTTTCTGTCATACTCTGAGCTCCGATAACGTTTTATTCGGACAGGTGTTATTTTCGTTTAAACGATTTACACCTGTGTAAATACAGCGGACATTTTAGTGACCATGTTACAATGTAGTATGGTTGGTGAAGTTTCCTTTGATGGATGCAAGCATTAGCTCGTTTAATTCAGAATAACTAAGTAGGCGGAGCTATACTGTGCTCCATGAGCGGTAGCTATTCTGACGGAGTCACTAAGTACCCCATACCACAAACAGATAGAATCTGTATATTTAAAAACCGCGATGACCTACGCACATCTCTGTGTTCAATTGAACCATTTCGCTGAGACCAGACTCTATCTATTATATGTGTAGCATGGTCACTGAAATCCCTTTTGTATTTGCACAGGTGTAAATCGTTTAATTGAAAATAATACTTAGAATAAATAGTGTACTCTAACTATCAGTTATTGGAAGGTAGAGTATGACAGACTGTGTGTGAGACAGCTGAAAAGGATATGTTACAAAACAACTAGAGTATGGTCTCATCTCGTCGGGCGGTTTAATCATCTCGGTCGGCTAGGCCCATCTAAAATGAACCATTTCGCTGAGACCAGACTATATCTATTGTATACATTATGATGAGGTGGGGAAGACGAAAAGTGTAAACATAGTAAACATAAAATGTATGGAAAATTATAAACAAAACGCGCGTACGTTAGCGACGTAAAAATAACGTAAACAATACTGACTCTTTTTCGCAAATGAATGGAAAATGTCTGTCACAGTGCTCATCATTCCACTTGAAGTCAAATCTCGTATAATAGGTCAAGCAGTTCTCATCCCCACCATTCTGGTTTGGCTCACCTGGATACCAGTCGGTCACTTCGAAACTAAAATTGAGTTAAAAATAGTAAAATGTATCCAATTCCTCCTATGAGTTGTTCTGTTTGCGCTTCAGTGTTCAAGAGGGTAAAGACGCTGCATTTGAAACCGCGTCTCGCCTCTCACCACTACGTGATCGAATTCAACCGCGCCTCGCCTCTCACCACTACGGATTCGAATCCAACCGCCCCTCGCCTGTCACCACTACGGTTTCGAATCCAACCGCGTCTCGCCTCTCACCACTACGGGTTCGAATCCAACCGCGTCTCGCCTCTCACCACTACGGGTTCGAATCCAACCGCCCCTCGCCTCTCACCACTACGGGTTCGATTCCAACCGCGTCTCGCCTCTCACCACTACGGGTTCGAATCCAACCGCGTCTCGCCTCTCACCACTACGGGTTCGATTCCAACCGCGTCTCGCCTCTCACCACTACGGGTTCGATTCCAACCGCGTCTCGCCTCTCACCACTACGGGTTCGAATCCAACCGCCCCTCGCCTCTCACCACTACGGGTTCGAATCCAACCGTGCCTCACCTCTCACTACTACGGGTTCGAATCTACTGTCACTAGATATAAATTTGTGTTACCTGTCGCTACTGTTGACCCACTGTCACTAGATATAAATATGTATTAGCTGTCGCCGGTGTTGACCCACTGTCACTAGATATAAATATGTGTTACCTGTCGCTACTGTTGACCCACTGTCACTAGATATTAAGATGTATTAGCTGTCGCCGGTGTTGATCCACTGTCACTGAATATATGTCGCCACTGTTGACCCACTGTCCATGGTTGTAAATATGTATTACCTGCCGCCGATGTTGACCCACTGTCACTGGATGTAAATATTTATTACCTGCCGCCGATATTAACCAACTGTCACTGTATGTAAATATGTATTACCTGCCGCCGATGTCACTGGATATAAATACGTATTACCTGTCTTCGATGTTGACTCACTGTCACTGGATATACATATGTATTACCTGTCGCCACTGATGAATCACTGTCACTTGATATAAATATGTATTACCTGTCGCCGATGTTGACCCACTTTCACTGGATATAAATATTCTGCTCAAATTAAGTTGTGTTCAAAGTGAATACTTGTTTAGTATGACAGCTTGTAACATATTATTAGTGTATTGTGCATGTATTCACTTGCTATTGGTTAGTAGTTTGTGTTGTAATTAGAAGGCCTCATGGAAGATAAGTGTTGTGCAATTGTTTGTATAATAATCTTAATGAGTGGTACCTTCATGAAATAAAGAATTTATTATTATCATTATTATTAACGAACTGTACTGGGTATAAATATGCATTACCTGTCGCCAGTGTTGACTCACTGTCACTGGACATAACTATTTATTACTTGTCGCCGATGTTGACCCACTGTCACTGGATATAAATATGTATTACCTGTCGCCGGTGTTGACCCACTGTTACTGAATATCAATATGTACTACCTGTCACCACTGTTGACCCACTGTCACTGGTTATCAATATGTATTACCTGTCGCCGCTGTTGACTCACTGTCACTGAATATCAATATGTATTACCTGTCGCCGCTGTTGACTCACTGTCACTGAATATTAATATGTATTACCTGTCGCAGGTGTCGACTCACTGTCACTGAATATCAATATGTACTACCTGTCACCACTGTTGACTCACTGTAACTGGATATCAATATGTATTACCTGTCGCCGCTGTTGACTCACTGTCACTGAATATCAATATGTACTACCTGTCACCGCTGTTGACTCACCGTCACTGAATATCAATATGTACTACCGGTCACCACTGTTGACCCACTGTTGATTCACTTTAACTGAATATCAATATGTACTACCTGTCACCACTGTTGACTCACTGTCACTGGATATCAATATGTATTACCTGTCGCCGCTGTTGACTCACTGTCACTGAATATCAATATGTATAACCTGTCAAACCACTGTTGACTCACTGTCACTGAATATCAATATGTACTACCTGTCACCACTGTTGACTCACTGTCACTGGATATCAATATGTATTACCTGTCGCCACTGTTGACTCACTGTCACTGAATATCAATATGTATTACCTGTCACCACTGTTGACTCACTGTCACTGAATATCAATATGTACTACCTGTCACCACTGTTGACCCACTGTCACTGAATATCAATATGTACTACCTGTCGCCAATGTTGACTCACTGTCAGTGGATATCAATATGTTTTACCTGTCGCCGATGTTGACTCACTGTCACTGAATATCAATATGTACTACCTGTCGCCGCTGTTGACTCACTGTCACTGAATAACAATATGTATTACCTGTCACCACTGTTGACTCACTGTCACTGATTATCAATATGTACTACCTGTCACCACTGTTGACCCACTGTCACTGAATATCAATATGTACTACCTGTCGCCACTGTTGACGCACTGTCACTGGATATCAATATGTATTACCTGTCGCCGCTGTTGACTCACTGTCACTGAATATCAATATGTATTACCTGTCGCCGCTGTTGACCCACACCCACATATTCTCATGCTTCGCGTCAGACCCAGCCATCCAGAACTGATCCTCTATTCCTGCAAGGATAAGGATAGCCCATTGTCATTTGCTTACATGTCCTGTAATAATGTTGTACATTGCGATCTGTTCGTATATTTTGCCACCCATCACTGTACCATTCCCGCCTCTCACCGGTTCGACTCCGTCAGTGAGAAAACGTCGATTTTTACGGATGGCGGGAGGTATACCGTACTGGTTCTACCCAGGGAATATGGGTTCGATTCTAATGGATGGCTGGAGGTATCAGTACTGGTTCTATCCAGGAAAAATGGGGTGATCAAAAACCAAACCAAACCAAAAAACAATCGACCGTCTTTTATGACCTAACATGTGATAAAAATGACGTAAAACACCATTACATAATTATACCATTCCGTGCATGACCTACACATATAGCATTCAGTTCATTGCATCCTGCCACTTTATTGTGACGTCCATGGCGATATATATGGGCGGCCATGAGCGCCAAAACTATGTTTTCTACAATGTCAATATTATGTTTAATTCAATACAACTTGACGTGATCCAGTACGTGTTTTGAATCCATTTATTTAGTTCTTAAACAATCGGATGCTACCTTACATTGTGAGTTACATCTATCCGTACCGACATGTCTCTATCATGCCGCATCGTGCAGGTCGTCCTTACATCATGTCAGAGAGAGAGAGAGAGAGAGAGAGCGAGAGAGAGCGAGACAGAGAGAGAGAGACACACAAATACACACAGAGAGACAGAGAGTAGGAGAAAGTAGGTTATGATTTTCTGAAAGAACATACAGTAAGTTCCAAATGAGACATGTGTGCCATCTGAGTTTTAGGGCTTTAGTGAGTTTTGGGGGAAAACACTGCGTTTTTAGACGAAAATCGCCGAAATCTTGAATTATTTTTTAGAAAACAAAATGGAATATATTAGAACCAATTTGAATTGATGGAATCTTTCTCGGAACGCATCTCTACGTGTCCCACGATATGATTTATAGATCCAGTACTTAAACATTGAGATTTTGGATCGCTGATTTCTGTAATAAATTGGGGATATTTAAATAAAAATTAGAAATATATATCTAATACAAAAGAAAAAGAAATATTGTAACCTTTTTGGGCAGGGTAAGGTCCAGTGATTAATTAGGAAAAAGTCTCAAACCGCCTGATGTTTGGAAATGCCTTAATTTTGGGGCGAAAAATGTGTATTTTTGTCAAAAATCGCAGGAATCTGGAATTATTTTTTGAAATTAGTTTGAACATAAACATGATAAACTTATCAAACCGAAACAATAGAATGTTGCACAGCATACATATTCAAGTTTTTCCTGACACAATATATAACATATGTGCTCAAATATAGGCATTTTAGGGCAAAATGTTGGAAAAATTAAAATATAGAAACAAATTTAATACAATTGAATAAAGACACATTGTAATATTTTTGGATAGAAAAAGGTCCAATAATTAAGTAGAAAAAAAGTCCCGAACCGTATGATGCTTGAAAATGCCTTAATATTTAGGTGAAAAATGTGTATTTTTGTCAAAAATCGATGGAATCTGGAATTATTTTTGAAAATAGTTTTGACATAAACTTATCAAATTGAAGTAATATAATGTTGCACTGCATACATATTCAAGTGTTTCCTTGCATCATATATAACATATCGGCTGAAATATGTTGGTAAAAAGGACTAAAATCACTTATTTCTTCAATCTATTGGGGTATTGGGTTAAAATCTAGAAAAATATATAATACCGGTACAATAGAAAAACAGACTGTAAGCTAGTAGGAGTAACCCTCACCCCAGGGGGAATTTTGCACACTCTATTTTTCTGAAAGCCCAATATGTGTAGAGCATTCTGGAACATGTACGTGTACCAACTGGTGACTTGGACTTTACCTTGTTACCGGCATTTCGAACATGGTACATAGAGCTATATACAGTATACGTTTTAAATAGAGAAATAGCGTTGAGCGACCCTCTGCTTACGGCCACTGGGCCGACCCACAGATTTTGCGACACAACGGAACCGGTGGCCAGCCGTAGGCAAAGGTCCCCAGTACATGTTGCACTCGGTCGATAGTCCATATTAGGGGAAAGTCTACCCGAGTTTGAGTCTCGAACATGGCACATAGAGCTACATACAGTTATATAGAAGGATATAGCGTTGAACGACCTTCGGCCGACGGCCGCAGGGCCGGATTACATATTGGGTGAAACAACGGGACTAGTGGGCAGCCGTCGGCAAAGGTCCCGGCAACGCGTGGCATTCAATCGCTAGGCCGTTTCAGGGGGAGTCTACCCGAGTTCGGGTCTCGAACCTCGTAACGCTTTATACGGTATAGTTATATATGTATAGAGAGAAATAGCGTTGAGCGACCCTCGGCCAATAGCCGCTGGATCGATCTACATATGACACAACGGGACCGGTGACCAGCCGTCGGCAAATGTCCCCGCTATGCGTGGTACTCTGTCCCAAGGTCTTATCAGGGTGAGGGCTACCCGAGTTTGAGTCTCGAACATGGCACATAGAGCTATATACAGTTATATAGAGGGAAATTTCGAAATAGCGTTGAACGACCTTCGGCCGATAGCCGCTCAGCCGATAGCCGCTCGGCCGACCCACATATTTTGTGACATAACGGGACCGTTGGCCAGCCGTCGGCAATGGTCCTCGCTACGCGTGGCACTCGGTCCCTAGGTCGTATCAAGGGGAAGGCTACCTGAGTTCGGGTCTCGAACATGCCACCTAGAGTTATATAGTAAACAGCTTTGAGCGACCCGCAGCCGACGGCCGCTGGGTCGGTAACGTTGGTCAGCCGTCGGCAACGGTCCTCGCTACGAGTGGCACTCAGTCCCGAGGTCGTATCAGTGGGTAGGCTTCCCGAGTTCGGGTCTCGAACATGGCACCTAGAGCTATATACAGTATAGTTATATAGAGATAAATAGCCTTGAGCGACCCATAGCCGACCCACAGGTTATGTGACAACGGGAACGGTGGACAGCCTCGGCAAAGGTCCCTGATACGCGTGGCACTCGGTCGCTAGACCGTATCAGGGGAGGGCTACCTGAGTTCGGGCCTCGAACATGGCACCTAGAGCTATATACAGTATAGTTATAGAGAAGTAGCGTTGAGTTACCCTCGGCCGACCTACAAATCTTGTGACACAACGGGACCATCTTGAACGCCATCTTGGACGCCATGTTTGATTTATTTTTATTGTGTTACACCTAAATTTCGGTTAGTATACATATGCATATTATACACAGTCTAATTAAAATTTTGATATATAGAAACCCTTACTTACAGACGAACACCAGTTTTTACAGCCACCTATTTTCAATAAAAAAAAAATAATTTGGTAATGAATGCGGTGTAACGTAAATTACAGAATAGTTTCATTAAGTTTGAAGCGCTTCTCAACTTATATTAATAGCAGTACATGTAATATGTTTTTTAGCTCTACTGGCCAAGGGCCAGCAGAGCTTATGGGATGGTGTGTTGTCCGTCGTCCGTCGTCTGTCGTCTGTTAACTTTTTCTTCAAACGATTTCTCCTCAAAAACCGCTTGGCTAATTTTGACCAAACTTCACATGGATGATCCTTAGATGAATGCTTTTTAGATTTGTTAAAATTGGGTCAGCGCTACATCCAAGATGGCTGCCATTACCATATATAGTCGAAACCTTAAAAAATCTTCTTCTCCAGAACCGCTGGACAGATTTCAACAGTTTTTCTTTTAAAATGATCGCCAACGCCTAGACTATCAAGTTTGTTCAAATAAAGACCCCGGGGTCAAAGATGGCCGTGCCCCATGGGTCCAAAGTTTGTATATTGAGGTTTTGCATGTTTTTCATATAGACATATGGGATTTTTTTTTAAAAAATCTTCTTCTCTGAAACCACAAGGCACAGAGCTCTCATGTATTACATGTAGCATCAGCTTATGGTCCTCTACTAAGTTTGTTCAAACGGTGACCCTTGGGTCAAATTTGTCCCCGCCCCGGGGGTCACAGTTTTACATAGACTTATATAGGATTTTTTTTTTAAAAATCTTCTTCTCAGAAACTACAAAGCCAGAGGTTTGATATTTTGCATTTACTATAAGCTTATGGTCCTTTACCAAGTTTGTTCAAATGGTTACCCTCGGGTCACATTTGGGCCCGCCCCGGGGTCACAGTTTTACATAGGCTTGTATAGGGAAAAACTGAAAAAAATCTTCTTCTCTGGAACCACATGGCACAGAGCTCTCATGTATTACATGTAGCATCAGCTAATGGTCCTCTACTAAGTTTGTTCAAATGGTGTCCCTGGGGTCAAATTTGTCCCCGCCCCGAGGGTCACAGTTTTACATAGACTTAAATAGGATTTTTTTTTAAAGAATCTTCTCGGAAACTACAAGAGCCAGAGGTTTGATATTTTACATTTATTATAAGCTTATGTTCCTTTACCAAGTTTGTTCAAATGGTGACCCTGGGGTCACATTTGGCCCCGCCCCAAGGGTCACATCTTTTACATAGACATGTATAGGGAAAAACTTAAAAAATCTTCTTCTCTGAAACTGCAAGAGCCAGAGGTTTAATATTTTGCTGTTGCTATAAGCTTATGGTCCTTTACCAATTGTGTTCATTGTGACGCTGGGGTCACATCTGGCCCCGCCCCGGGGGTCACAGTTTTACATAAATGCTTGTTTTAAACATTTTAAATTATTTTTTATTATTTTTTTTTTTTTTTTTTTTTTTTATCTTATTTTTTTATAATTTTTTATGTATTTTTTTATGTATTTTTTAATTATTTTTTTTTAATTTTTTTTTATTGATTTTTTTTTTTTATTTTTTTTTTTTAAAAAAAAAATATTTTTTTTTATTTTTAATATCTCTACTTGCCAACTTGGAAAACCAGCCAGATCGGACCAGTAATGGCGGAGTTATGGCTCTTGATTTAGTTAAAAATGCTATATTTTGCCTCTTTAAGACGATAGTCACTCGCTTCATTGATGTCATAAGAGCCATATTAGCCAGTAGAGCGCTTGTTTTACATTGTTTTGATTTAAATTTTATTCAACGTTTTTATAAATGTAGATTGAAATTTTAATTGTAAGGTAACATAGTTAACATGCACGTTACTCACTAAAGCCCAACTTATTGTATGTTTTTTTCAGAAAATCATACCCTACAAAATCCCCCATGGGGGAGTGGGGTCTACAGCCAGCTCAAGAACTAGTACATGATGTGTTGTATTTGTTCGGGAGGTTCTGTCATGTCATTTTTTAACAAATTCCCATAAGGTATTAGCTAGAGCAGGCTTGTTTGCTTATTAAAGCAAATAAAATGTCAGCGTGCCATGCACTCCGATGGGTCAATGGCAATACCGCCAGGTGAGAGTAGGAATGTTCCATAGAAGAAAGACGGTTTTCTGGTATATTATTGTACATTGGACTGCAGAAATGTTATAAAAATCTTTTTCGTTCTTTCTATGCACTTATTTTTTTTCCCAGTACCTCAATGCATTACAGAAATCAGGAATTTTAGTCATTTTTTCAACATTTTGCCCTAAAATATAAACACTTGAGCATATATTTTATATCTGATACAATAAATTACTTGGATATGTATAGTGTGAAACATTTCATTGCTTCAATTTGGTAAGTTTATGTTGAACCAATTTTCTAACGATTTATGACGGAAATACACATTTTTCGCCTGAAAATTAAGGCAACATTTTAAGCATCATATGGTTCATAACTTTTTCTACTTAATTATTGGCCCTTTGTCTATCAAAAATGTTACAATATGTCTTTATTCTATTGTATTAAATATATTCTATATTTTAACCCAATTGTAATTTTTTCCAACATTTTGCCCTAAAATGCCAATATTTGAGCACATATGTTATATATGATGCCAGGAAAAACGTGAATATGTATGATGTGCAACATTCTATTGCTTCAATTTGATAAGTTTATGTTCAAACCAATTTCAAAAAATAATTCCCGATTCCGGCGATTTTTGACAAAAATACACATTTTTCGCCCCAAAATTATAGCATTTCCAAACATCATGCGATTAAGAACTTTTTTCTGTGTAATCATTGGACCTTACCCTGCCCAAAAAGGTTAAAATATTATTTTTTTCTGTTGTATTATATTTCTAAGTTTTAGTTAAATACCCCCAATGTATTACAGAAATCAGCGATTTTATTCAATTTTTTAACAGTTTTTCCCGAAATCCCAATATTTAAGTATCGCATCCATAAATTATATGGTAGGACACGTAGAGATGCGTTCCGAGAAAGATTCCATCAATTCAAATTGGTTCTAATATATTCCATTATTTTTCAAAAAAATAATTCCAGATTTCAGCGATTTTCGTCTAAAACGCAACGTTTCCCCCAAAACTCACTAAAGTCCCAACGCTCAGATGACCCGCATGTCTCATTTTGAAGCTTAATGTATGTTCTTTCAAAAAAGCATACCCTACAAAATAACCCCTGGGGGGAGGGGGTCTACAGCAAGCTCAATAATTACTATCTCGACTTACCCGGATGTATATTGACTTGCTTTATAACACTGCACTATATCGACGTACCCGGATGTAGAGGGACTCGCATTACAACACAGCACTATCATGACTTTCCTGGATGTAGATGAACTTGCATTACAACATAGCACTATCATGACTTTCCCGGATGTAGAGGGACTTGCATTATATTATAGCACTATCTCGACTTACCCGGATGTAGATGGACTTGCATTAAAACATAGCACTATCTCGACTTACCCGGATGTAGAGTGACTTGCATTATAACACTGCACTATATCGACGTACCCGGATGTAGAGGGACTCGCATTACAACATAGCACTTTCACGACTTTCGCGGATGTAGAGGGACTCGCATTACAATGCAGCACTATCACGATTTTCCCGGATTTAGAAGGACTCGCATTACAACATAGCACTATCACGACTTTCGCGGATGTAGAGGGACTTGCATTACAACATAACACTATCTCGACGTATCCGGATGTAGAGGGACCCGCATTAGTACACATCACTATCACGACTTTCCCGGATGTAGAGGGACTTGCATTACAATATAGCACTATCATGACTTTCCCGGATATAGAGGGACTTGCATTACAACACAGCACTATCTCGACGTACCCGGATGTAGAGGGACTTGCATTACAACACAACACTATCACGACTTTCCCGGATGTACAGGGACTTGCATTACAACATAGCACTATCACGACTTTCGCGGATGTAGAGGGACTTGCATTACAACATAACACTATCTCGACGTACCCGGATGTAGAGGGACCCGCATTACAACACATCACTATCACGACTTTCCCGGATGTAGAGGGACTTGCATTACAATATAGCACTATCATGAATTTCCCGGATATAGAGGGACTTGCATTACAACACAGCACTATCTCGACGTACCCGGATGTAGAGGGACTTGCATTACAACACAACACTATCACGACTTTCCCGGATGTACAGGGACTTGCATTACAACATAGCACTATCACGACTTTCGCGGATGTAGAGGGACTTGCATTATAACATATCACTATTACGACTTTCCCGGATGTACAGGGACTTGCATTACAACATAGCACTATCACGACTTTCGCGGATGTAGAGGGACTTGCATTACAACATAACACTATCTCGACGTACCCGGATGTAGAGGGACCCGCATTACAACACATCACTATCACGACTTTCCCGGATGTAGAGGGACTTGCATTACAATATAGCACTATCATGAATTTCCCGGATATAGAGGGACTTGCATTACAACACAGCACTATCTCGACGTACCCGGATGTAGAGGGACTTGCATTACAACACAACACTATCACGACTTTCGCGGATGTAGAGGGACTCGCATTACAATACAGCACTATCACGACTTTCCCGGATGTAGAGGGACTCGCATTATAACATATCACTATTACGACTTTCCCGGATGTAGATGGACTTGCTTTACAACATAGCACTATCATGACTTTCCCGGATGTAGAGGGACTTGCATTATAACATAGCACTTTCATGACTTTCCCGGATGTAGAGGGACTTGCATTATAACATAGCACTATCACGACGTACCCGGATGTAGAGTGACTTGCATTATAACACTGCACTATATCGACGTACCCGGATGTAGAGGGACTCGCATTACAATACAGCACTATCACGACTTTCCCGGATGTAGAGGGACTTTCATTACAACATAACACTATCACTATCGCGACTTTCGCGGATGTAGAGGGATTTGCATTACAACATAACACTATCTCGACGTATCCGGATGTAGAGGGACTCGCATTACAACACATCACTATCACGACTTTCCCGGATGTAGAGGGACTTGCATTACAATATAGCACTATCATTACTTTCCCGGATATAGAGGGACTTGCATTACAACACAGCACTATCTCGACGTACCCGGATGTAGAGGGACTTGCATTACAACACAACACTATCACGACTTTCCCAGATGTACAGGGACTTGCATTACAAAATAGCACTATCACGACTTTCGCGGATGTAGAGGGACTCGCATTACAACATAACACTATCATGACTTTCGCGGATGTAGAGGGACTCGCATTACAATACAGCACTATCACGACTGTCCCGGATGTAGAGGGACTCGCATTATAACATATCACTATCACGATTTTCCCGGATGTAGATGGACTTGCTTTACAACATAGCACTATCATCACTTTCCCGGATGTAGAGGGACTTGCATTATAACATAGCACTATCATGACTTTCCCGGATGTAGAGGGACTTGCATTATAACATTGCACTATCACGACGTACCCGGATGTAGAGGGACTTGCATTATAACATAGCACTATCTCGACTTACCCGGATGGAGTGTTGTCAGCTCCTTCTTTATGTAAATATTTTCCTCCTCTGATTGTACCTCAACCAAATGTGATCCTAGACCGACACAGTAATTCTGAAAATAACATTACACCTGGTGGGCTTTGTCCATTGTGAACACTTGCAAAAGTAACACAAGTGGGTGAGATAAAAGAGGCCTTACAAAGTTCAAAGTTCATAAGCTTTTCTAATACAACTATATTTGGAACGATAACCCCGGTCATGCTTAATTTTAACACCAGATCACCATTTGAATAATAGTGTGTTATAGATGTTCTTATGTAACTCTATGTAAAACTTTGACCCCAGTTACGGAACCAGATTTGACCCTAGGGTAGCCATTTGAACACAACTGGTAGAGGACCATAAGTAAGTACGGTAATGTGCCTACCATAAGTAAGTACGGTAATGTGCCTACCATAAGTAAGTACGGTAATGTGCCTACCATAAGTAAGTACGGTAATGTGCCTACCATAAGTAAGTACGGTAATGTGCCTACCATAAGTAAGTACGGTAATGTGACTACCATAAGTAAGTACGGTAATGTGACTACCATAAGTAAGTACGGTAATGTGCCTACCATAAGTAAGTACGGCAATGTGCCTACCATAAGTAAGTACGGTAATGTGCCTACCATAAGTAAGTACGGTAATGTGACTACCATAAGTAAGTACGGTAATGTGACTACCATAAGTAAGTACGGTAATGTGCCTACCATAAGTAAGTACGGCAATGTGCCTACCATAAGTAAGTACGGTAATGTGCCTACCATAAGTAAGTACGGTAATGTGCCTACCATAAGTAAGTACGGTTGTGTGCCTACTTATATTGTTCAATAATAAACGTTAGTTAACCATATGAAATAAGCCGGGTCACATCACATAACACCGCATAGCGACAGGCTTCTAGTGTGTTTGGGATCAGATCGCATAACACCGCATAACGACAAGCTTCTAGAGTGTTTGGGTCACATCTGCGGGACGTAACATCGCATAGTGACAAGATTATAGTGTGATTGGGATCCCATCGCATAACACCGCATAGGGACAAGCTTTTAGTGTGTTTGGGTCATATCGCATAAAACCACCTAGAGATTAGCTTCTAGTGTAGTTGGGTCACATCGCATGGTATATCATAGAGACTAGCATCTAGTGTTTTCGGGGTCGCATCACATAACATCGCGTAGCGACAAGCCTCTACTGTGTTTAGGATCACATCGCATAACACCGCATCTAGTAGGGACAAGCTTCTAGTGTTTTTGGGTCACATCGCATAAAACCACCTAGCGATAAGCTTCTAGTGTGTTTGGGTCACATCGCTTAGTACCTCAGAGAGACTAGCACCTAATGTGTTTGGGGTCACATCACATAAGACCGCAAATCGATATGCTATCCAACTATACAAAAAACTAATCGCTATGCAGGGCTATGCCATGTGACCCCTAAATTGACTAGAAGCTTGTCGTTGTGTACATTATGTGAGGGTTTGCGTAGAATCAAAAAAGTACCATGCATCAATGTTTACACTAAATTAGAAACTGAAAGACATGTTGAATTGATTGTCCATTGCATAGTGAGTGTATTCATAATTTTCACATGACGCCATTTGAATAATTTGACCAATCAGTGGTCAATAAAATAAAACACCTCCACATTCTGGTTGGGGTAAACTCGGTGTTTATCGTTGATTCAGTGATGATTATATTACAAGCTTCGATTTTTGTATTTTGTATGCAACTGTGTATCTTCTTTTGTACCGTCTGCTATTAAAACACAAACATGGATACATATAATCCAAATTGTGATGAAATAGGTTAATGTTTCATACAGATATTTGTGGATAGAATCCAAGTAAACCATTTTATTTTCACCTACTGAATATCTCAACATCTTGGAAATGTTTAACTTATGACAGGATGTGAAGTTATGAATAATTTACCAGTGCGTTTTGCCAAATACCATTGTTCGTAGTGACAACCATATAACACGAGTCCTGGAACCTGCCCCATCCACTTGGGCAAGCACTACTTGCTGAAATAATGTGTTCGTATTATTAAATTATCCAATTATTTTACAATGAAACGATCCCTCAGTTTAAAGATGTTTATCATTATAAAGTAAATATATACTATATATGTAAAATTATGTGTTTTACTATGTACAGGTCAGTATATGAACTGTTTATATTTACTTACAACTAGTACGAGAGATGAATAAGAAACCCATACCAATTCACATTGAATCATAACCAGATATTAAATAATAATATACACTATTAGTGTATAGTGTCACATTCTCCATTACCGTTGCACTGCAGCAAGTTTATGATCAATATTCTACGATAATGGATACTTTGATATTGAACCCGAAATTTTTCACGCGGTTGCCAGGAGCCGCAAAATAAACGCGTACTACTTCCGTCTGCAAGACTTTGGTAATGCTAAATTTGAAGACTATTTGAAATAAATATTGCAGAAGATCAGCTGACACATGAATTAATATTAAAATTAAGACTATTTATCAGCATGATTTAGTTGTTTCAACACGACAAGCTTAGATATGCATCCAAAACATTATGTTCGTTCTTAACCGTTGGAAATTTTCCCCACAGTTATTTTCGTTTTCTAGGTTAAAACCTGAACATCACAGTAGGAAATAATCTCGAACTAAATTTATGCAAACATCATTAACAATAAGTGCTATATTTATTATTGTATCTCAAAACAATGCCGATGAAGTCAGCATTTAAAACTTAGAATGTATCGTGAGCGCTGCCATTTTTTGAAAAGTATCCAACCGCACCGAGTTGATACTATGAAAGAGTTATTATTTTGATACTGTAGATTTCGGTCTTGTTCTGGATTTCCTGAAGGAAGTCGGACTGTATAAATCATTATAATATGTTCTTATATATATTTACTTGTTTATATACCCGTTGACGGGCATTATTTGATTTACATATATAGTTTATATTACTACCATATCATCTTTTATTTGTAAATAGTTTTATCTTTATATATTTACATTAATTTTTAATTACTACTTTAATTTCTTCATATTTCGTCGCAATTTGCGCACAATATGACCTATTTTGTGTCGACGTGCCGTAAAACACCATTCATTCATTCCAACCGCACCGAACCGCAAAAAGGAACAAAAACAGCCAAAACTGCGAGAATAACACGAATTCTTTAAACATGCATGTTGTACAATAAGTTTATATGATATAAGCAGAAAACAATATGAAAATATTCAACAAAAGCGTTATTGAATTGGTATGGAGATACTAGTGAAACGTTATGTTGACGTATGGCGACTATCAATCGCGTCGTGCACCTGCGACTCGCAAGCTCGTCACCTGTGCCAAAAGAAATTCGTTCGAAGTAATATGTCTGCACATTCAATAACCTATAATATTAAAGCGCTTTGTAGTTAGAAATATTGTTCTTACCAACTTGAATTAATAAAAGCAGCGCTGCAAAGTTCTCAAGTACAGCAGCCATTTTCAACTTGTGTCATGTGGCACTCTAGGTATACTGTACTTGTGCTCTGACTTACAAGAGCTGATAACGACAGGTCAATATGCAGTATGTCACACAAGACTGATAAAGGTCAATCACTGATCCTAGCTGTGATATATCCAGACAATAGACCAAGACTGAAGACGTGTGTAAGTCTAAGGCTGATAAAGGTCAATCACTGATCCTAGCTGTGATGTATCCAGACATTAGACCAAGACTGAAGACGTGTGTAAGTCTAAGGCTGATAAAGGTCAATCACTGATCCTAGCTGTGATGTATCCAGACAAAGACTGAAGACGTGTGTAAGTCGAAGGTGTATAGTCCCTCTAACATATCAACCTATGGAGACTCCCAACGTTAGCCATTAGGTGTGGACTATTTTGGATGCGTTGTTTGTGTTGCATTGATTTTAAGTCTAAAGGACTGACCTGTGTTTTAAGTCCGAAGAACTTGTATTGTAAGGTGGGAAATACTTTCTTTCTTTATTTAAATATTTCGATATTTAAACCAAATTTGGTCTTGGCTGGGATGGAACGTGCGATCACCCGGTTACTAAGCATTGGTTCCAGCCATTACACCATGTGCCATCTTAGCTAAATGGGGTATAAACAGGTCCTTACAATAAGATAATGCGACTGATTAGGCAAATAATCTATCGCTCTCTGAAATTATTTCCTTAACATTGATTCGATTTGATTCAAACATATTGAATTGCCATATAAGTATGCAAATGGGTCTGGCCACACGTTTTATAAACATTAGTTATGACCCTTCCCGGGATGGGTCGGGCCAAACTTTCTATAAACATTAGTTATGACTCTTCCCGGGATGGGTCGGGCCACAAGTTCTATTAACATTAGTTATGACCCTTCCCGGGATGGGTCGGGCCAAACGTTCTATAAACATTAGTTATGACCCTTCCCGGGATGGATCGGGCCAAACTTTCTATAAACATTAGTTATGACTCTTCCCGGGATGGGTCGGGCCACAAGTTATATTAACATTAGTTATGACCCTTCCCGGGATGGGTCGGGCCAAACGTTCTATAAACATTAGTTATGACCCTTCCCGGGATGGGTCGGGCCAAACTTTCTATAAACATTAGTTATGACCCTTCCCGGGATGGGTCGGGCCAATTAGTAATGAACCTTCCCGGGATGGGTCGGGCCAAACGTTCTATAAACATTAGTTATGACCCTTCCCAAGTTACTACCCTTCCCAAACTTCCTTAACATTATATGAATGGTGTTTAACGGCACGTCGACACATAATGAATGAATGGTGTTTAACGGCACGTCGACACATATATAGGTCATAGTGTGCGCAAAAACTGATGAAAGATAAAGAAATGAAGAAGTGTAATTAAAAAATAATGTAAATATATAAAGATAAAAATATTTACAAATAAGGGATCATATGGAAGAAATATAAACTATATATGTAAGTCAACAAATGCCCGTTAACGGGTATATAAATAAGTAAATATATATAAGAACATATTATAATGATTTGTATAGTCTGATTTCTTTTAGGAAATCTAAAACAAGACTAAAATCTATAGTTTCAAATAACTCTTTCATAGTATTAACATTGTAGTACCTTTGGCGCATAGGATCAAAGTCTACACATTCCCGCAAGATGTGTTTGACCGTTCACGGTGCAAAGCAGGGTATACATTATGGTAATTGCCCACCTTATAATAAATATGAATGAGTATAACGTGTATGCTCTATCCTGTCCCGGGCTAGGCCAACTTCTTCTCGACGAATGGGTCTACTAGAAGAACGTCCTTCTCCGAGTAACGGTTTAATTGTATGGAGTTCATTGTTAACTGACAAATCCCAAGCGGCTTGCCAAGAGTTACGAATATATGTTAATACAACCTTTAAAATCAGTATAAGGTAGTTTGGCTTTAGATATATATGTAAACCTAATGCTGTTTTAGCAGCACTATCAGCTCTATTATTACCACGTATTCCTACATGGCTTGGAAGCCAGCAGAAAATAATAACATTATCAACTATAAGAGAATTGTACTTTTGTAAAAGTTGAAACACAACTGGGTTATCAAGTTTCATATTATCCAGGGCTTGAAGTTATCTTCTATCTGAAAATATAGAGGTCTTGTCAGGCAGGCGGCTCTTTATACTGAGTTTGTGAACAACAGCTGCTGTAGCTACCTTATCTCCATCTTTAGAACCATCTGCGAATATATGTTGAAAGTTACTGTATTTCGATTTAATTTCATTAACTTTGCTTTGAAAGACAGTAGGGTCTGTACTGGATTTGTTACTATTACAAAGATCAAAAATAAGTGTTGATGTTTCCAAAGTCCACGGTGGAATTTGTGGTACTTTGTACTTGGCAATCAAAGTTGGGCTGATTTCAGTGTCTCTTAATTTTGGTTCAATACGAAGACCAAATGATCGAATGGCCTTCGGTTTTCGATCAAAAAGAGGTTCATAACTAGGATTAAAATCAGTATCGAAAGTTGGGTTTAAATGGTTAGATTGTAATTTAATGGTACACTGAAGGGCTAATTCGTCCCGTCTATGAGACAGTGATGGTTCATTAGCTTCAACATATAGACTTCCGGCTGGTGATGTACAAAAGGCACCTAAATCGAGTCGTGATCCTTGATTATGTATAGGATCGAGCATCTGCAAGTATGAATTGCGAGTCGATCCATATACTACTGAGCCGTAGTCCAGCTTGGATCTGATGAGATCTATAAACTTTTAAAAGTAGTTTACGATCCGCTCACCAATTAGTGTTCGCAACAACTGTAAGTAAATTAAGAGCTTTAAGCCACTTGGCCTTCAAGTATTTAAGATGTAGTATAAACGTTGATTTACGGTCGAATCTAATCATAAAAATGATCTACAACCGCCTTCAGTAGTTCATCTCCGGTTTTAATCCATTGAGCATCGAGAGCTATTCAAATTTTCTTATTCTCCTATTACAGAGAATTTGGTCATATATTCATAAAGTGAAACTATTGTTCTAAGCTCCTCCTCTAATGATATCAACAAAAGCGAGATAATTTAAAGGGACACATGGTAACCTTGAAAATTGTATCAAGCGTTAAATCGACTCGCTTTGTAAGTCCATTGTCATTTTGAATTAAAATCTGCATGCATATAATTAAATAAAAAAATTAAATTGTTCTCCGCGAATTTAAAAAAAAAAAGAAAAAAAAAAAGGAAGAAAAGATTGCCATATGTCCCTTTAAGCCAGCTTTACTATTACAGCTATAGTCGTTTGAGACAGTTTACGACTTAAATCCATCCTTAATGATTTCCACAACCAGGATGTTTTGTTGAACAACAATATGTAACAATCCTAGATGAGATTCATTTTCATTATTTAGCGGGGTTAAGGTGGGTGGGGTCAAAAGCAATTTAGGATCTATGGTGGGTATTTCTCCGGCAAGATAATGGGTGTTGGGGCGGGGGGTCTACAGCAATTTAGGTTATCAGGATAGTATTTTATACAGCAGCTTAGACTCCATAGAAAAACAGTTTAGGCTCCAGGGTCGGGCTTTTCTACAGCAGTTTAAGTTCCGGGGTCGGGCTTTCCTACAGCAGTTTAAGCTCCGGCAGTTTAAGCTCCGGGGTGGGGATTTTCTACAACAGTTTAGGCTTCAGGGTATGGTATTACTATAGCAGTTTAAGACTCCGAGGTGGGGATTTTCTACAGCAGTTCAGGCTTCAGGGTGTGGTATTACTATAGCAGTTTAAGACTCCGGGGTGGGGATTTTCTACAGCAGTTTAGGCTTCAGGGTGGGGATTTTCTACAGCAGTTCAGGCTTCAGGGTGGGATATTACTATAGCAGTTTAAGACTCCGGGGTGGGGATTTTCTACAGCAGTTCAGGCTTCAGGGTGTGGTATTACTATAACAGTTTAAGACTCCGGGGTGGGGATTTTCTACAGCAGTTTAGGCTTCAGGGTGGGGATTTTCTACAGCAGTTCAGGCTTCAGGGTGGGATATTACTACAGCAGTTCAGGCTTCAGGGTGTGGTATTACTACAGCAGTTCAGGCTTCAGGGTGGGGATTTTCTACAGCAGTTTAGACTCCAGAATAGGGTTTTTCTACTGCAACTTGGGCTCCAGTATGGGCCTTTCTCCGACAGTTTAGGATTTATGGTTGTTTTTTTATACGGCATTCTGGGCTCCAGGGTGTTTTTCTCTATCCTTCACCGAATGCTCCAGATCGGCTTTAACTGCGACATTGTATGCTCCAGGGTGAGTTTTTCTATGACAGTTTAGGTTCCAGGTTTTGGTTTTGTCCATCACTGCTCCAGGGTAGGTTGTTTTCCTACGGCATTTTTTTCCTACGGTGGTTTAGGCTCTAGGATGGGTGTGTCACTGGCATATCAACAAGAACGTCGCTGATATCAGCTTTCAATCAAACAGTACTTCACAAATATCAGGATCAGTGGGATAGTGAACTGTAAGTCGGTCATAGTTCACCTTATTGACACTTATAGAATGAACGAAATGAAGGTCTTGAGAGCCACCCTATTTCCAGATATTGCTTGGATCTCATCATCTTTCTTCCGACTTTGTTACAAAAAACGGTCAACAGACGTGGATTCTACTTGCTTCTAATTACTTGTTTTAGATGATGTGGTTCATATTTGAAGTGTTTGTTTTATATTTATTTGCGCGTGAAAACAATGCTCCCTTTTATACTAATATAATTAGAAGACGTTATCTCTCAACCTGCAGGCATGCGGAGATCAACCTGCAGGCCTGATTAACCTGCAGGCATGCGGAGATCAACCTGCAGGCATGCTCAACCTGCTGGCGTGTGGAGATCTACTTAACTTCCGATACCGGTACCGTAATTACAGCAATCGTGAACCCTCGGCAAATCCCGTCATTATTCGAGATCTCGCCTCGTGTGTTTATCGAGCTTCGGTATGTTCAAAATCTTGACATTTTGTTAGCCGAAAAGCAACGGCACATAGCATATACATGTAAACAATGTGGCCACCATCCATACGTGTTGATATAGAATTTGCGTTGAATATTTATTTTTTACAATGCATATGAAGGTTTTATCACTGCTTTCATGTAAATAAACTATTGATGGAGCAATCCGCTGAATGACATTGCAAAATTGGATGATGATTTTGAATGAAAATGTGTTTTGGCGGGTATCTAAGGCGCGATGACGTAACAAATATGGAAACCTTCGATTTACATTCGAGTAGTGTACGAGATGTTGCGAATGTACAGCCATAGCATACTTGAACCCCGATACCGTGTCAAGAGACACAAACCTCTATTTTGAAATGGCTCAAAATATAAAGCGGACTGATCAACTATGTACTAAAAAATATATTTAAAAGTTATTGTATTCTGTATTTTTATCTAAAAAAAAAAGGAATATAAAAAATAATTTTCCATCCGATATAAACATCCGATAATAATTGAATGTTGGCCTATATTGTTGTTTTGCCGGAGAACTCCATTCTTTACTGCAGTGATGCGGCGAATATATAATATCGGACAATCGTATCGCTTACTAATTCGACTCAGTGTTGAGTTAACCTACATATTTAACATAAAATCTCTGCCTCAAGTCCATCATTACTATATTCACAGAAAGGGTTAAGTGTTATTTGTGGATAAAGCGATGTAATTTTACTAGGAGCCGGCTTACTCTCACCATCGAGTTGACATGTACCTGCACAGGCCATTGAATACCATGGATTCACCGAAAGTTATTGTGGGTAATTGCTAAGCAAGGATAAAACGGAAAGCTGCGGCAGCATAGGAGAGGACAGTTGTTGGCTGTGCTTGGGAGGGCTACTCTCGTGCGGTCATGTAAGTGAAAATCGTCTTCAATTTCAGTTGAATTACATATTTTATAAACTCTTTTATTTCTTTCAATCCTGAACAATTTTCATCCCAGGCAAGACATAGATTTGAAAGAAATGAAAGTTTGTTAAATATGTAATTCCACTGAAATTGAAGACGTTTTAATTTGTACTGCTTATAAAGATATTAGAAAATAATATATCAGAAAATGTTACATACAAAGGCCAAATATGTTTGAATTTGTAACACTGCTACAATATGTTAAGTAAATATTTGTCAGAGGCGTTTACTGTCAGATGTTCTATTCAAACATATTCAAGTACCTCCTCACATAACATTGTTATTTTTTTTACAATTCATTTTTTTTATATCCTTGGATTGTTGATTGAAATGTGTGATTGATATGATCTATGATTAATTAATGATTATATGTCTTGTAATCTGAACTATAAGTGAGTGTGTAGAAATATGTGTATAATTATGTATTACAAATTATGTTTGTAATGAAGAGAACTGTAAAAGTTTAAATCAATACGTCAGTCTGTCTGTCTGTCTGTCTGTCTGTCATATGTTTATCGAACGGTACATTGCTACATTAGCCCATTCCTTTTGGAAAACATATTAAAACAACACATAACCCACCAAATGTGTTCCCTTTAAAGTTTCATTATTGTTCGAATACGCGTTTGGCTCAAGCAGGTGAGCAAACGTAAGATGTAGAAGTTTGCAATCTCTAAAAATGCAGTACTGAAATGGCTCGAAATGTCAAAGCGAAACTTCAATATTGATGAACTTAGCGTCACAGTGTAAGTGATTTTAAAGTCTACAACATCACAGTTTTGTTCGTTCTCTATCTAGCTGCATAACTAGATTTCTCTGGAATACTTTTGGAATTAAGAGTGCAGTAAATAAATGATATAGCAGAATTTTTTAAGAGTTGTGTTTCTTTTTTCCTTTAGTATATAATGACTATTTAGGACTTGTACAGCGTAATAATTATTCGGGAAAGTCTCTAAATATACTGAACAAAAAAAGAAACTTCCGCTGATGTTGATGCTGATTGTCCAGACAGTAAAACAGGAACAAATTAATGACGTTTTAGAATAATAAGATAGACCGCCAACAACAGTCCAAACAAAGATGTTTTTGAAAAGTTGAGTACAAAAGGGAGTAAGCCCCCTTTTTCTTAAAACATGCATTTTGGCCACAAAACAAATTAAATCTACGAAAACGAAATTCGTCCGGAGACAATATTCTCTTGTGTTCCTTACCAAAAAAAATCACAAAAAAACATAACACAGATTGTGTAGATGGCAGCTTTTGATTATCAACAATCATCAACTTACCTCCCTTTAACATTTCCACATCATCCATAAAAGATTATTGCTTGGCAAATTTCGAACTGTTTAATGGGAGGGATATTTAGTACTCACTTAAGTGTGCTTACAAACATGAAACTTTGTTGTTGTTTTTTTATTTATTTTTTATTACGTGGCAGGCCCCGGGTTCAATCCTCCGTGGTGCCAGTGAGTTTCGTCGGTGTGTTCTTTCGCTAAACCCGGCGGTCCCGTGTTTATCCTCCGAGCACGTTAATGAACCATAGGAATCTATTCGATAATAAGTGTAGGGCACGGTTCCCATATTCCTATGTATCCTTCCCCTCTCTCTGGGGGCGGCTCTAAATAACCTTTACTGTGTTGATGAGCCGTTAAACAACATTCAAACATTCAGTTCATTTCGAAAGCTTGTACACGCTCTCGAAACCTGGCCTATGGAAATTCCAGCAAAACACGTCGGTAGTATTTTTGTTCAGTATACTATGAGAAGTACTTGGACATTATAACTGGGACTACTGGATAATTGAATTGAATTGGGTTTTAAGGCGCACCACACATGAAAAGGTTATATGGCGCCTAACAGGCATGAACATGCCAGGCTCATCTTCCATGTACATCGAGATAAAATATGGAAAATGGGCCTAGAACCTTCTCACCCTGAACTGCAGAGTTGCTGCAAAGTCTATCGTAGAAACTCCATTTACGCTGGAGCCACGTTTATTGTTTTTTTCTGCCACTGCTCTTTTGATGCGAGCGAGATAGCACCTGAAACAATGCAGGAATCATGATGAAGACCTTTAATGAACATGAACAAAAAATGATAAAATGAACATGAATTTGGGGGGATTCTACCCCTCGGCCTACCCCTCCAAAGGGATCTGCAGTGGCCCTATTCTTTGCCCCGTGACCAAACGGGGGCACCCGGGAACTACACGGGGCGGGACTACTGGACAACACAATGGACGATATAAGTACTAAGTAACAGATGGCTGTATATAAAACAGGATAATCATTATGTATTATGACTGTTTATTATTCAGGATGCTTTAAAGGGACACATGACATTCCTGAAGTCGTTATTAAGCATAAACATTTGCTTCTCAATATATTAATCCAGTAATCTTGACTTTAAATCTGCGTGCATATATTTAAATACAATTTTGTCAACTTTTCTTCGTTACTATACCATGAGTTTGAGTATATTATTGGTAAAATGCAATCAGCAGTTAGTAATATGCAAAAACAATTCGCTTTATACTATTCCCATAATTAAAAATAATGATTAAACAAATGCAATATATGTATAAAAACTAACGGGACGCCGCGAGTTTTTAAAAACTCAAGATTGCCGTGTGTCCCTTTAAATGTACAAATAAAGGAGTAAAACACATTATGAAGGAGACTTTGTTATTTAACCAAGTAACCATAGTAACACGTCAGTAAAATAATTGAGTATCTTTATTCTTTTTTTCTTTTCGTTTTTTTTTAATATACTCTCGTCAAAATCGTGTTTTCTACATTATAACACTAGTATAATATGTACAACATATAGACACACTGAGTAGATACTGAGAGATAAGGCTCTGTGTGTGAAGTAAAATAAATTAGGCAGAACTATAATCATACAGTTTACTCTGGTTAAAGGGACTGGAGGCGATGTGGAAGCATTATGGGTGTCAATCCAAATATAAATACAACCATCATAATGGGTTTCAGATTCCTATTCAATGCGTATATTATACCTCATTTGCATATTTCACTCTTTGTTTAGTGTGACGTCATCCGGTGCATAAACTTGCATATTGACCGGGCCAGGTCCGAGAGCTATAATTTCGGACGTATGCAAAACACGACGTCAAATTTAAATAAAACATAACAGGTAATGTTTTAGTTTGTTGGTCAGATTCGGTATAATATAACAAATAATGTGTGGTGCTTCGATCCATACGCAGTTTATGGACTGGGCAGTCTGCATATGGACCTCAGCACCATACATTATGTGTTAATTATGAACTAAACTAGGACCAATTACCCGTACGATTTAATTAGTGTTATTGATTAGTTTGGTCTAGAAAACTAGACGACCCGTCTGGTTTTATGGTTTAATCATTACTAGTAATTCATACCCCCGTGTGCTTGCCGGGGTAGAATACAAACACTGCAAATCTCGCTAGAGTCATAGGGTTAGGACCCCTTCATGTTCATTTTATCTTTTTTTTTTATCATGCTCATCCATGGTCTTCATCATGACACCGCATATGCAAACGTGGAAACGTGGCTCCATCGTAAATGAAGTGTCTACAATAAAATTTGCAGCAACTCTGCAGTTCTGCAGGTTAGAAGGTTCTAGGCCCATTCTCCATGATGTAAATGGGGGATGTTCATTCCTGTTTGGCTCCGTATAACCTTTCATGTGTTGGTGCGCCGTAAAACCCAATTCAATCCAATCATATGATCCTTTAAGGCTTTTATACATTCTTCTTTTGAGATACAAGTCCACTTGATTCGAGTTATATGTACAACTGTTAGCATTAAAATCCCCATTTAAATTAATATTTATGATTTAGCAGCAAAAGGCAGAGTATTTTTATCGACCTTTCCAGGCCAGACATGTTCATTAACAAAAGATAACCGGAAGATAGCATGCGGCTTACTATAATGCGTATGTACATTTCATATGAAACTGATGCACACTAGGGAAGTTTTCATTTGTACTGGCATATACACAAATCACGCTCTCTTCTAGATCGTTTCCAGTCCCTTTAAAACATAGAAACAAGTAGGCTGCGTGTTTTATCAGAAATATGGTTGAATTTCTGTCGAAGGAAAGAGTCTTAAAGAGATAGAATCTTACATCATTTATAATTACTCTTTTAAACGTGTTTCTTCAATTATATAATCAAATATTGAAATTCTGGTGGCCTATAACGTCATAGTTAAAGTTCTCGTGGCAACCATTTCCATTGTGGCGTATATAGAACTCTTAACAATAAAATGCACTTGGCATTTGGGATTAGCATTTATTTTAACGCAAACAGAAATAATTGCTAAATTAAACACAAATATGTTTTTTTTATGTTCAAGACTGGAATTAACTATACAGATAAAAATAGAGTATTACATTTTTAGAACTGTATATTGTGTGGTTTCTTTTAATAAATACCATACTTTACAGATAACAACTTTGAAAATATCACAATTTTATCACAGTTAATTGACAATTACATCACAGTATACAAATAGTTCACAGATTTAGACAACAGAATTTAGATGGAGACTCGAACCTCGGACGCTCGTTTTGCATCCTCCGTACTATGGCCGAATGTACCCCCATAACGGAACTTTTGACCTGAAATATACAACACAGTATTTATTAGTCGCAGTCGAGAGGATTCTAAATATGAAGAAACATCAGGCTTGTTCTAGAAAAACCTAAAATGTTTCAAGTAATATGTAAAGCATTATTTTTCGAGTATATGTAATTTGTACTGCTTCTCAATGGCCGTAGGCCTGAGTGTGCACTATAAATCGTATATACCAGAAAAGAATGCTATAAATGTTTCGTGCCACAGATCTAATGTTTTTTAGATCTACTGGCCAAGGGCCAGCAGAGCTTATGGGATGGCGAGTTGTCCGTCGTCCGTCCGTCCGTTAACGTTTGCCTCGTTAAGACGATAGAGCCTTTATTTTTCATCCGATCTTTACTAAACTTTAACAGATTGTTAATATCAATGAAAGCTCGGACAAGTTTGAAAACCAGCCAGATCAGACCATTAACAGGTTCTGGTCGAATGATTATTGGGCCTTTTAATGTTTTAATGCATCAACTTTTTCCCCAACTGATTCTCCTGGATTTTAGCGAATCTTGGCAGGGATGATTAGTAGCCTAGCTGCGCATTTCATTGTCGTGGTCCAGTTGAATGACTTTTGGCAGAATTATGATCCATTAAAGGTTTTAATATACTAACATTGTACATACTAGTTCTCCTGAACCTCTGGCTTGATTTCAACGAAAATTGGCAGGAATTATTAATACCAAGCCTACTTGCATATGTCATCGCCATGTTCCGATTGCATGGTTTTTGAAAGAGTTATGGCCCCTTAAACATACATTTTATATTTCTCTACTAGAGCGTCCACAGGCCCTCTTGGGCCTCTTGTAAAAAATGTTCGGTGTGTAAACCGTGCTATAACTGTCAAATGTGTCAGTTATAGCACGGCTGAAATATACCAGCAGTTATTGCACGGGTCTTCAGGTTTATGAAAATTATGTCATAAGCATGAACAAAGGAGAACTATAAGAGCTGCTATGGTATAATTCAAGATAAATTTGTCCTATCAATCCAACATATGGTGTAAGCACCAGGTTGTTCAGATAAAAACACATTCTCCTTAAGGTGTATACTGTTGTCAAATGGTATAATCAGTTACAATGTCAAATGGTATAGTCAGTTAAAATGTCAAATGGTATAATCAGTTACAATGTCAAATGGTATAATCAGTTACAATGTCAAATGGTATAATCAGTTACAATGTCAAATGGTATAATCAGTTACAATTGATCAAACAAATGGGAACCTGCAAGTAACTATAATTCCAGGGTCAGAAACAGGAGGTGGATTCAGCGAAATCCCCACCCCGCCCTCTACCGACTTAAAGTGGGTGGTAAACATTGCTTTACGTTAACATTGCGACCCGATTCAGCAACCTCCCACAACCCACCCACCCACATCACAACCACCCGCCACTCTCTCCATTTAAATCAGAAATATGTAAAGAGGAATGTGCTTTGTCCTGAACATTGTATGTTGTACGCCACCCCCACTCCATTTAAATCAGAAATATATGAACCCCCCCCCCCCCCCCCCCCCCCGCCCACCCCCACCCCCACACACAAACACACAGAGTTTGCGTATCAATTACTCAAGCTATAGTCCGGAGAATATTATTTTCGTGAATGTTTACTATTTCAAGGGGCATAACCCTGAATCTACTGAGGCGATTGTGCTGATTATCGAACTTTGCCGAGAAATTGTGCCCATATACAATTTAAATAAGTCTGGATAATGTTTAATAACATTTACCCAAGTTAGATTCCGGATCACATTAAGTTCGTAAATGTTTACTACTCAAGGGGCATAACTCTGGATTTACTAAGGCGATTGAGCTGATTATCGAACTTTGCCGAGACATTGTACCCATATACAATTTAAATACGTTTGGAGAAGATTTAATAAAAATTACCTTAGTTAGAGTCAACTACCTCTAAGTTAGAGTTCGGACAATATTTTACTATTCCAAGGGGCATTACTCTGGAATTACTGAGGCGATGGAGCTGAACAAGTCCGGACAAAATGTCGGACGTACGGTCGATTGGTTACTTACCGGGTATATGTCCGGTATAATGTGGGACTAGTCCACTTTCCGTGGGGTAAATTAATCTCGAGTCCCTGAGCGGCTTATCCTCCCTGTGTATGGTAATCGACTGAGCCTTGAGATTCTTCAGGCGGCTCGTGTCCGACGTGAACTCGTTCAGGGCCTCGTGGGTAATAATCGGGTAGCCCATGCCAAGACGGGGTCGCGCTCTTGGCACAAAACCGGTGTAACCTAAAACATTGTATTACAGATCATTACTCATACTCTTTGTATTTTGAAGAAAAAAAAAAGCAATGTTAATTTTAAAGCGGCATGCGGCAATCTTGAAGTATTTATCAACCATTATTGACTATCTTCTTTGATCCAAAAAATCCAAAATCGATGAGATGTGGTCAGGTGAATTTTTCAACTATGTGCGCATTTTAGGCACGAGCAATGTCAATCACAATTTTTAACAATGGTGTACTTCGAATTTTGGATGATATGATAACATGACTTATTTTATTCAGAAATGATATCTCGTCTGCACTCGCTGGATAAATGGACTATTTTATGGACCAGTTTATTTCACATAAAAAACAAAACAACTTTGAGTAAAACTGTACCAAACTTTTCGAAAATAAAGCGCACAATTTCTGCCATTTCAGTATTCTTTCTAATATTATGTTCACATCAATAGTGTTGAATTACTGTCATGTACTATATGGTTGACATTGCTCGTGCCTAAAATGCGTACATCGTTGAAAAATTCACTTGACCATATCTCATCGATTTTGGATTATTTGGATCAAAGATGGCTGACCGATAGTCCTTAACATTAGCACCTCGAATTATAAATCGAATATGCGGCTTTCAACATGCTTGCAGTATTTAATAGAAGGTATACAATCTGGAGTGTTTGCACTCAATATACATGAGAAGAAGAAGCACTTTATTTCAAAATCAGTAAGCCATAGGCCCATGTGATCATACAATATTATACATATACATTTTAACAGACGTAGCAAGATCCGTACATATATGTATTAACAAATATCAGATGCAAAAATAAACACAGTTATACTGTTAACTTCTTTTTAGAGAACACAAACAGAAAACAATAATAGAAACAAACACATGAACACGTCAGTATTTCCATTTAAAATTTCACGGAGAAGGTGACTAAACATATATAAATATAGCAATGTTATGGTTGATGTATTATACTAAATCGTATCCATGTCATGAATATATAAGCACATACACATACGTTTCAAACACAATATAAAAAAAAAAAAAAAATTAAAAAAAAAGAAAAAAAGAAAAAAAAAAAAAAAAAAGAAGCTCAGTACATGACACGTTTGATGAAGATAACTTAAACGAGTTTGGAATTACACGTAAGCTACCGATACGAAAATGTTGTTTCCATGGAAGGGCCAAAACACTGATACTATTTCCATGAAAAAACACATTATATACAGACGCAGTTACCATTAATTCAATATGTGCATGTAATAATCAAGCTTGAACTCGTCCTTGAAAAATGTACAGTTATGCTCTATAAAAAAATTATTTTGACAAATTTACATGTCTTGTTCCCATGGCCGAAATACTCGTAACTGATATTATACATTGTTTTCTGTTTTCTAAATAGACCAAAACGACCACTAGTACGATATGTATAACAAGTTCGATGAAAATAACTTTATCGATTTTTGAAATGTTCTTCGGAAATGAAAATGTTGTTTCCGTGGAAATGCCAAAATGCGGATTCTTGAAAGTTCTTGAGTATATCAAATGGCACCACAAGATCACTGATTTGATATGCCAGTGTATGTAAATTAGTTGTTTTGGAGTTATGCTCCAGAAACGAAATTGTGACAAATATAATGAATAAATACATTGATATTAGAAAGTTACATATATCAAAAGTCACCAAAATACCACTAATTTGATAAAGATACTTGAATAGTTTTGAAGTTTTGCTCCGGAAATAAATAACTGACTGTTTTTTTTGTTTCTATGAAAAGGCAAAAACAAAATACTGATATAAGAATGTTTTATATTTTTTTATCAAGAAATCTTATTCTCTACCGCACTATACAGCATGGGCTATACAAGGCAATCATAAAGATGATCATGTATGTATGAATGTAAAACAAACAAATCCTAGAATGCCACAAGGTAAGTATTCATGACTTAGTAGAACCCAGAGCAACACGAGACTAAATAAACAAGATGACATGATCGTATCTTCTATAGATAAATGTCGTAACAAGTTTGATAAATATTTTATGAAAGTGATCATGACCAAGGATATTACCGCTAGCTGGATATTGTATCTCAGACTGAACTGTAATAAGGAGTTTTCTCCAGAAACGAAGATTTTCACGAAATTAAGTGGTTTGAGAGTAATGCTCTTGAAAGCAAAAATGTTGACCAGTTGTTTATCCTAGTAGGGAAAGGCCAAGCATATTGATATTAAACATGTATTCATATCAGCATGCACCACAATACAACTACCTTGATATGTAGAGAAAATGTCATGAATATGTCTTAGGGCATTTTGGAGACGTGACCCGGACATGAATATTTTCTAAAATTGCTTAAATAGATTGATATATGTGTGCACGCTTCAAGAAGCTACGTTGAGAGATGATGGAGTAATGCCCAAGAAACAAAGCATGTACCCCTTAGAAAAAGGTAATAGTATTTAACAAATAATAAAGATGGAATGTACTTCAGGATAGACTGTGACAAAACAAAGTAATTCAGGATAGACTGTGACAAAACAAAGTAATTCAGGATAGACTGTGACAAAACAAAGTAATTCAGGATAGACTGTGACAAAACAAAGTAATTCAGGATAGACTGTGACAAAACAAAGTAATTCAGGATAGACTGTGACAAAACAAGGTATTTCAGGATAGACTGTGACAAAACAAAGTAATTCAGGATAGACTGTGACAAAACAAAGTAATTCAGGATGACTGTGACAAAACAAAGTAATTCAGGATAGACTGTGACAAAACAAAGTAATTCAGGATAGACTGTGACAAAACATATCAGAACTGTAGGTTATGACGCAGTAATTTAGATGTACTTTATATTGTTTAAACATTCCCTGTATGATTATAAATTCTCAATAGAGAGCAGAGAGGTACTGTTAAATATAACACCTGTATTGTATCAGGTCTTAGAGATCGCATCTGTGTTGTATATCAAAAAATGTATACACACTTGGTATTTGAAATAAAATGTTAAAAAAAAAAAGAAGAAAAAAAGTCAAGTTGACTATCATGTTTCCATGAAACCGCCAACTATATTTATATCAGAAACAACTGTATTTAAAAGGCAACACAACATCGCTAGGTTGACATGTGGATACATTGAGCAGTATTGGTATTGGTGGCATGCGCGAAAAAGAAAAGTGTGATTGACGGTGGGACGGTTGATTCTTGTTTAAAACCACACAACTCCGTTTTTCGGGGAGTATTAATAAGAAATTACTAGTATCCAGAATATCAAGGGGAGACAACTGTTTTACCTGACATAAATCTCTTCATTTCATTTTCGTTAGCCATATAAAATGGCGACTCGGCACTCTTGACTAAATTTGGCGAAATGTACGTTTTGGCTTCTGGAGCAATGGACTGCAACGGTGTGATGTAACGACTTTTGATTGGCTGAAAGAAAAATAGAGACAGTTTTGAATGTTCCTTCTTTCTTTCTTCCGGTAATGCTTCATCAATTACTGATTATACTAGCATGTATGGTGGTGGCAATATAATTATATACAATTTAAGACCAGAATAAAAACAGATACGTAAAATACATAGTAATTTTGTCTTACTGACTTGCCCTCCTACCATCTATTTACATGTGTGTTTGTCAGAGGTATCAGTTTAACCTCTGACCTAGAGATGAATTTGTTTGCTTAAACTCTTCTACAGATCTACTGGTAGTTGTAGAGAGGGGAGGGCATTCCACAGTGGAATGACCCTGTGGGGAAAATGACCATTTATAAGCATCAGTATAGGCAAAGGGACGGGTATATTGGGATGGATGTTATCTCTAGTCTGTAGAGTTTGGCGTTGAATTTCTCCCAGATGCCTTGCCTTATCGATCGAGACTATGAATTTTGAAAAAGAAGGACAAGCTGGCTTGATCTCTTCTCGATTCTAGCGATGTCCATTCTATGTCCTCCAATATCTTCCCGACATGACTTGTGTCCCTCCATCGCCGACATGCCCACTTGTTTGCAGTGCGCTGGACCATTTCTAGCTGGTATATAATGGTCTACTGGTAGTGGCTCTATACTGAGGAAGCAAATTCAAACTGGGCCCGCACAAGGGTCTTGAAGGCAAGGGCCTTGGTCTCCTTCGGAGCTAGCGCTAAGTTTCGACGAAGGAAGCCAAGGGTCTTAGTGGCCTTACTTGTAATGTTTTGTATATGCGGTCCCCAGTCCAAGTTATCAGTAACACCCCAGTATTTGGCACTGGATACGTTCTCCATATTTTGTGAGTGGAGAACGTATTTTTTGGTAATACTATTATGTTGATCATGGCATGTTACCCTCATGGAATGGCATTTCCCAACTTTGAACTCCATTAGCCAATCGCCCTCCCATTTTGCCAGTGTGTCAAACTCTTTCTGTAAGACCTGGCAGTCATCAGTCGCGACTGGAGAACCATGTAAGTCAATGTAGCTTTATTTTATTGGGATGTAATCACCTAACACTCAACACCTTTATTTCACTGTATTTTTTTCATGATAATTAGTTGCGATATAAACATCATCATCATATAATGCTACTCTATTTGAATATATTTCCATTACTGAATAGTTAATATATATTACAAATTTGTCAGAAGTTCCGAAGAGTTCCGGTTCGACTTGTTTTGTTTGTATGACGTAACGTCGTCTTGGCGTTCTCGTGCAAACTTGTGTTAAAAGGCGTGAATCATTAGAAATATTAATAAAATATCATTTTAAATTATGTAATATATAGTTTAATAAACAGTGTTTTTGCGATATTGAAAATATCTCCCTCGGTATAGAAATGGCCCCGAATTAAGAAGGAGTGCGAAAATGGCCCCGATATAAGAACTCGTTCTCCGCACTCGTTCTTATATCGGGGCCATTTCTCTATCTTGGGAGATATTTCCCGTATCTCAAAAACACTGGTTATTAAACTCTATATCAAACATCTTTAAATGTATATCACATTTCTTTGTAAATATTGCAAATATGTTTATCGGAAGACTAGTTTCAAATGTAATGTGGTATTAACGTTCACACCAACATTGGATCAAATACGAAACAAAGGTACTTAACTACGTCAAACTTACAGATATCGACTACTGCTTTTTGACGGAGCTAATTCCCCTTTGTCCTTGGTAGCACCAGTACTGTATACATCCCGCCATCCGTAAGAATCGACACTGTCTCACTTGACAAGTCGAGTTCCCACTGGGAATTTGACAGAGTACCCACTGGAGCTCGACTTGTGAAGTGAGAAAGTGTGTTCCCTAGTTAGAACCAGTACTATATACCATTCGGCATCCGTAAGAACCGACACTTTCTAGCTTGACAAATCGACCGTCAATTATAACCTTACATGTGCTAAAACGACGTAAAACACCATACAATCAAATCAAATGGAGCAAATGTTCACTATTCTAATATTTAATTCGATTTATTGCATTTTACTTGTGTTACTAACGCATATAGTACACCTAAAAAACAGTATGATATGTTCATGCAGTGTAAAAATAGTAGCCACGCACACAGGAACATTTCACTACAGCTGAGGTCTCTTCTCTAATATTATAAAGAGTCCGATACATGCGGAACTACATATCGGAACTGGCCCATCGTAAACACAAAAAAGTGTAAATCGGTTATGGTAATCAACGAGCAGTCAGGATCCGCATACCACAATCGTTATTAGTCATAGATCACTGAACTCATGTCACTAGTCACGCGTTCGTGCACCGGCTAGTCACGGATTCGTGATCCGCCTCACTGGTCATGATTCGTGCACTCATTCCACTAGTAACGGATTCGTGCCCCGACTAGTCACAGATTCGTTCTTCCGTCTCACTAGTCACGAGTTTTTGCACCCTTTTCACTAGTAGCGGGCTCGTCCCCGGCTAGTCACGGTTCGTGCCCCCACCCCAATATGCAGAGGTTCGTGCACCGGCTTCTTTAGTCGAGGGTTCGTGGTCATACCCCTATCACTCCCCCCCCCCCCCCCCCCAACCCCCCCCCCCCCCCCCCACCCCCCCCCCACCCCCATCGTCTCACTAATCATGGGTTCATGCACCCACATCTCCAGTACTACTAACTGATTCGTGCACCAATTTCTCTCGTCACGGGTTCGTGCACCAATTTCACTAGTTATGGGTTCGGGCCCCAGTCTCACTAGTCACGGATTCGTGCCCCTGCTTCACTATTTAAAGATTCGCGTTTCGGCTTCCCTAGATGCAGGTTCGCCATGTCATTGACAATATATAAACATATCTCAAATGATAAAATAACAATCTTGCATACCGGTAAATTAGGCACTGAAGAGTTGTCGATCTTTCCGGATTGTATCGCTTCTGTTAGTTTGAGTTCGTCTGCGTTCATTTTGTATTTTCGGTGGTCATTCTCGAAATCGGATATAGCACCTTTACAGTTGATGGCGTAGCGGGTTACCAAAGAAGTGTTCGCTACGCGGGATAAATCCTGAAATTAAATGAGATACATGGTTATTGTGTCTACAGGATTGTTTTAATCATATGCAGTATGACGAAAAGAATGTGGAATTGAATTAACGGCTCAAAAACACATGTTTTTTGAAGCCACCCCAGAGAGAAGGGAAAGATACATAGGAATCTGGGAAACTGGCCTACGCTTACTATCAAATAGATTCCTGTGATTCTTTAACGTAGACTCCGATACAAGGGGGCATCCAGTTTACGATGGGATCAACCTATTTCACTATCAAATAGATTATTCTGGTTTAAAACATGCTTAGGGATACAGGAATCGTTGTTGAAACTCTCTTCCAACGAACGAAGCGAATTGCAACTGCATTGCTGCGTGATGACGTCACTAACCAGAAACCTGTTATTACACGACTGCTACCACGGCGCAAGATGTCGCTACCACTGGACCA